>JAGVSQ010012106.1:0-11838 GCA_022683975.1 Rhyacophila evoluta | reverse complement strand
TAAATCCTATTGTAACTTACTATTTATAGTCTTAAATGAGTAATTATCATTAGTGCAACTAATAACTATCATTAGTGATAGTAAATCCCTAATATAATAATAATCAGTCGAAAATATTAATTAGTTGTAGTTACATTATAACTCACTTTAAGTATAATATAAATCTACATATTTTAGTATCCATTATCTGGATACTTTAATATTTAGTGACTTTTTTCTCATAGTTCTCACTAAATTGATATTAAATAATTACGTGCACATATACTTGATGAATGCCTAAGTTAAGCTCCATCACACTCCCTTATAATTCATAATAACTTAGAAGAATTAAACTTGTGACAGCCTCTTAATTGCGAAGTGACCTGTTACTAATTCAACCATCGGTTTCAAATAATCACACTAAAACTCCTAATCTACTTCATACGGTTCCGTCAGTGTGACACGGGTTTAATTTAAATATATTTGCCGCCAATCCTGAATCAAAGTTCATAATATTATATCAGAAATTCATAGAATTCAATTCAATATTTGACTCACAATACACGTATTGATATTTTATTGATATTCAAATTTAGGTTGTAAGACTATGGTACTCAGCAAAGGCCTAAAAACCAATCTCTTTAAAAAAGGGTTTCATGGTCCATTGATATAATTAAGTTATGTATCTATAGTAAACTCTGGATTGCTGACAAGCTTATGTGCTTTTCCCTTTCGATATGAATAAAAATATTTAATTATAATATTCTTTGAATCCAGAAGACTCTTTCTTTGTACAATTCGTTCTATAATTTACGAACAATTTTATAGTGTGAACATAATAAATGGTGACCTTTTAAAAGCTGTTCAAATCAAATTTCATAAAATTATTACGTTTGTCACTAAAATTTATGTAATTAGTTTTGTATAATATATGCGACTTAAATTACCATACTGAAGTGGTTAAAAACCAATTTCAAAAGTTTTATATTAGTTTTAGTACAAAAAACGTGTGCCACATGATAAATTTCATATCGAAAACTTTTGGGCAACTAATCCAAAAAAGTTCAAAATTAAAAAGTTACGTTTTATTCAGCGGATGAATAAATTTTAAATGGTATTTACAACCGTCAATAGTCCTTTGAAAGGCCAAAATGTTACCAAAACAATAAAGGTGTAGATTTTGTAACAAAAGAAGTTGAAAGGGAAAATTTTCTTTTGCGAAGCAAATACTTCAGAAACCACCTTAAAAGCTTTCGACACTTCAAAAAATATATATTTTTTTCGAAAACTTGGCGGTATCAAAAATGATAATCGACCCTTGCAAGATTTAAGTCGATACTTGATTCATAGATAGGTTTATAAGATTTAACGGAAATAGATATTTTGTTATTTGAGATTTTAAAACAATACTTAATCGAATAGTTTGTGTTGCTTATATGATAAAATATTATTTTACTCTTATCAAAATACATTATAAGAATCGAATGAAACAAATTTGAAATGGATAAATGTTTGATTTTGAATAACAACACATATTTGTAATATGTAATATAGTAAAATCTGATGAATGTAATATTTCAATATTGTCAATAGAAGTTTTATTAATTGAACCAAACGAAGAGGATTTGTTTTCAAAAATAATATAATATGCGTCATATAAACAAGATACCCATTTCCTACTAAATTTTATTTGAGATTATCATCTTTATGATAATTTCAAGAATAATTGTATGTATTTTGATTTCATGAATTTATATTTAGACTGCGTATGAAGTGCATAATTAAATTTCACCTATCTGTTAAGCAAACCGAATAAATTACAATAATTGAGTATGACAAATATTTATATTTAATGTAATTTAGCGATTTAACGGTTAATAATTATTGGAAATTAACATAAATTCAATCAACGACTGTATAATATTAAAAATCTAGTGATATATTGTGAAGCTAAGAAAGTTAAGAATGGGGATTTATTTTTGTTATTAGAATTTCACAGGTCTGTTTTTCTGTTTAGATCTGGTGAAAAAAATATTTGAAGAGATATAAGTAAGCTCATTAAGAAAACCTTGGCCCACTTACTGTTGAAAGTGGCATAACATTGTTCAAACAATCATTCTTATGCCAATGAATTGAGATCAAGTTAAATGAAGCAATTTATTTCCCCTCGTTAAAATTGGATTGTTACTTTCTTTTAATTTTTAATAAATAAGTTATAATGTAATAATTGTTGAACCTAACAAGTATCATTGGCGGGTTGAAGTGATTATTTCATCACAAAAAAATATTAACATCGTTTTCGGCGACATACTATGGATACCACAATTAATGCGGTAATTTATTTTAATTTAAACTATTGGAACACGTAACACCGTTTAATTTGACCAAACTTAAATTTTGAACTAATGAATATTTTAAATTTGTAATTTTAATTGAAATCAAACTTCAAATGCAAACGGAATCACTATTTTTCATTATTGAGTTTATAGTAATATAATATACAGGAAATTATATCTTTAATATAAATATATGATTATTTCTCAACATTCATTGGAAATTACATTAATGCAATAAACATGATATTGCATCGACGATTTTTAATGCGTGTGTTGATTAATTTAATATTAAGAAAATAATAAAACAACAATCATTATTTTTAGAAATCTTGTGAGTAACTGTAATCAACGAGCGGAATTGTTTTGTTGAAGACGCGTGATTTGACATCGCAAATCGTGGGTTTAAGAATATTGAAAATAATAAAAATGCAGGACTGGATGATAAATTAGCCAATAACTAATTCTTATGAACACAATAAGCTTAAATAATTATGTATATCGTAGAGATCCATTTCAGTGACATTCAGTGGAAGTGTGTCTAAATATATTCAGTGTTCAGTTCCACACATTATTTTCACTAACAGTAAAATATATATATTTCTGTTTATTAAAAGAGTTGTGAATAAATAATAATATGACATTAAATTTCACATATATTTACGACCATTAAGTAACTCCTTAAAATGAGTAAGCTAGCGTACAATATATCTATCAAGTCCGTTGCATTAAAGATACAAAATATATAATAGTTTGATAAATTTATATATTTTTTTATTTTAGCTCCATCTTCCTACGTATCTCCAAGATGAAAAGTATCGCGTATTTGATTCGTGCCTTAGCAATCAAATGGGTGTATTGTAAAATAGACAGTAATCAGTTATAAATTATTTTTTTAACAATTTAATAATGAAATTATTAATTTACAATTATACGATGGATCATACACATACTTAATACATTTTAGATTTAAATTTTATTGAGAAAAAAGTTCTTTATTAAAAAAATATTTTATTTTAATATAAAGTATTGTTGTAGTATTAAGATGTTATAGTAAACTATAGTCAATATCAATTGCTGATAACTCGCTGAAATTATTGTAAATAATAGTATTCATATGTTGGCAACGTCTGAGTTTATTTAAATTATCTAAAATTAGTCGACAAAATGTGAGATTATTTTCGAGAGAAAAAATGTATTAACCCGATCGCTGAAAGCCAGAAGATCAAGAAAAAATTGTTTTTCTGTTGCCTAGTTAATGAAAAAAGTAGGTAAACTACGTCTTATTCTGGCGAATAAATCTTTATTTCTTAATTTGGCTCAGAGAGTACTTGTATTTCTTTCTACAATTTACGGTCTTGTATATGTTCGGAAAAGAGCCCTGATTTATTAAAAAAAATCTTTTTGAACGCTCTGTTTCACCTGTGAAATAACATTTTAACACCGTAATATTGTTAGAAAGTAATATCTATATTATAAATCGTCTTTTGTTCGTTAAATATGCTTGTAATAAATTACTTAGTAATGTATGTTTTATGACGGTGATTTTTTTAATGTCTTGATAACTAGCGCGTGTCACCTAATGATGGATTAAATTTTAAAAGTAAAAAACCTGTGAAACAATAATTTTATTTCTCGAGACATTCATATTATTTCTGGGTTGACCAGTGTGGACCGAAAATAATTTTCATTTTGGCATCCGCCCAAGAGATGTCGGTGTGTCAATTATTATTGTCATACGAAACTCGATGGTGTTGAACTTAAAATAGCAAAGAACAAATTCGATTCAATGGCAGTGTGAAAAATGTATTTATTTATGCAACAGATGCATGAGATTTTCCGTCTCGAATAACGTCATAGCTTTACGCGTATTAAAATCGATTTACAAGCCAGCCTATCGACACTTTCTGCTTCATTTTCAACGCTTCACAATACTTGAATGGAAAATCTGTTTTTTCATTATAATCTATTTTTACTTTCGCCGTGTTTACTGTTTACGTTTTTACCGTATTAAAAAACTATAAGAAGATATATTATCAACATACATATTCAAGCATTTGTTTAAAAAACATTATCGTAATTGACCATGCTTATTGTTTATGTATCTTCATAATTAAAATATCAAAATACAGTAATTACAAAAGTGTGAAAAATACTCAATTTTTTAACACTCAAAATTTTCAACACAATTTATCTTCATTTTCTCTACAATATAAATCTATTTTTTTTTACACCATGTTCGCTCCCAACATGAAGCATATGGATCTACAAAGTGTGAAGATATCCACTCCGAAAGAGGAGTATATGGATCTCCGTAATGTGAAGACGTCTTGACAGATTATTTTTCACGAAAATTGTTTATCAGACAATTACTCAACCCGATGAGCATCCACAGTCCTGCATTTTTTGGAATTTTAAAATTCGACAGATGGGGTATCGAACCTGGTGTCCACGGATCGCTAGGCGCGTACGCTATCAACTACTCTTCCGGGGAGATATTAATAAGAAACAAATGTTGATTTTATAATTCAAATAATCAAACAAATCATTGCTAATCATTTGTTAAAAGCACTAAAATAAAAATAAATGTATGAACATGACAATCAGCATAAATAATTCATTATGTCTTCAACGCAAAACACTCCATCTCAAATTTAGTCAAAAGTGAACTCTCAAATTGATACAAATGGAGTTATTTTAGTAAAATAGTAAAACGCACACCCATGCTAAACTTTGGACCTTAATTTATTCGAAAGATATCAATAAAACCAGGGTCAGTTGTGCTATGAAGCAGAGACGCGGTTGCATCAGGCGGCATCACGTAAGGGGTGGCAAAAGTATCGGAATCGAAAAATAGGGCTTATTAATAATAATAATAATAACAGGAGAGACCTAAAAAAAACGATAAACCAGAATTTTTGTGAGGAAGCGAAAAATATTTTCGGCACGCGAGGAGCGCCATTATAAAGACTCGTATAACAGTGAGAAAATCTATCACCTGACGCTGAATAAAACTTTGTGTAATGTTACACACTATGGAAAGGTGTTGGCTCGACATTCTGTGTCAAGAAAAACGAAACAAAATAAATTGATTAGATATCAAACTTAAAGCTTAAAGAAAAAGCTGAAATCAAACTTTTTGAACTGAAAACTGGATACATATTATACATAAAATCAATTTGGAATAAAAGAGCGTTATCCATGTGGAAGAATAACTTTGTCACTGTTTTTGGAGGGGTGACTCCCTCGTATCCAATAGGAATATTGATAAGCCCACAGGATAAACTTGTAGTAAAATAGTTTGAAAATAACCAAGTATATGGCAATACGTAGAATATTAATACAAACATCGGGAGAAAATTTGGGAGGCAATTATCAGGCAGTGGATTGAAATAATAAAAATGATGATACTACAACACGAGCTATAGTAAAATACTCACGTGGGCGTATAGTATTGAGATGCAGTTTTCAGATTTCATTTAAGTCGTCGTCGGTTTATTTTTATCTTTATGAATAATGCTCGTTTTGTTTCGTAAAGATACAGGAAAGTTTCCGTCATTCTGCATATAAATTTATCACCATTCAAAATAGATTGTAATGTTTTCATAAGAATTTTACTAACGACTTAGATGATGTTATAATATTTACGCTTATAACGATCGAAAGCTTAATTTGATTTTGAGTCAAGATCACGAAAGTTGACTGATTTATTTATTTGACAATAAAGAAGGTTTTATTTGTGTTGTTACAATGTTGTTAAAATATCGAGGAAAATAATGTTTAAATTCAAAAATATTAATTCGATTACTTAATTAGTAAAAATATAAAATGAAAATTTTAAAACTTAATATTACGATCTTGACAATGTTGTAGTTAAGAAAATAAAAATATATCAAAACATCAGACTAGATATAGACATAAATTATACAAATGTGTAATACTATCTATTTAAAAAATATAATAATATTTCAGTGTATATTCACAGATATTTTTATGTGTTTCATTGTTGAGCATACGATCAATTATATTATATATAAGAACTGAATTAAATTTAATAATATTTTTAACGTAGCTTCGGAATCAGAACTGTAATTCAAGCTATGTTTACAGTACTAACTAACGGCTTTTAAAATGTTTCAATAGTTAAAAAAATCAACGGATAATGCAAAAAAGTACACCAGTATTATAAGAACTATGATTTTTTTTCTTTAATACAATTCAATGCATTTTGATTCGACTATTCCAATTTTTTTTTATTTTTGGTTCTCAAAATTTTCAGTATTGCTCCACTTTTCGTGTGAGAAATTAATGCTAAACGTATAAACAATATACGTATTGATGATATGAGAATTTTTAAACATATGGTTTATGTTGGGTGGTTTACTTTACTATAAAAAATATCACTAATTTCAGAAAAAAACTTTAAAAAGGAGTTCTTTAGTATTGTCAATTGTATATTAATCAATTAAAATGATGACCCGAATGGTACACGTGATCTTAAGTACTTACTATCTTTACATAAAGGAGACAGTTTTATTTTATTAATGATAGCGAACCTAGTAAAAAAATGATAAATATTTGTATTAACACATAATATGTACATATAATAGATATAAATATAATACAAAAATGTCCCATTGATAAGAAATAGATCGCAAAAAATTAACTTTACTAAAAGTTACTGAAACCAATAAATCAAATTGCGTGTTCTTGCAATATTGACGACGAGTGGCGTAGGTACATATTCAACGCCTAGGAGTGCATACAATCACTGCGATCCCTTATTTTATTATTCTTTAATTTAATTTAATTATTATATTAGTTCTGGCAAATTTTATTAAATTAATATTCTTGTGTGTCGAATTTCATGTTTATGTAATTCAAGAAACACGTTTGTTTTTCAATTTACGAACTAAGCTCGCCAACTCCCTTCACAATATTATATTTTTTCTTCTTTTTCTTATATTATGCAACTTTCTTCACAAGATTATAACTACTCCAACTGCTTCACATTAGTTACGCCACCAATGACGTAGAAAATAATGATTTTTAATTCAGCAACTTTTGAATTATTTGAAAAAATATTTATCTCGCACTTGAGTCGAAGTTAGACAATCGATCAAAACAATGAACAATGAATAATTCAGCTTCAAGCATTTTTTTTCATTAGCATTCTGGTCGAGATATTGTTGTCTTGAATATTGATTAGTGTTTTATGCACACTAAACTTCCTCACGCTTCCAGTTTTAAAACTATAAAAAAACTAATCATTGTTTATTTTAGGCACCGTATAGATTTTTAAATATGTGTGTAATTTTGTAACAAAGAAGACTAGCAGAAAATATGCAATAATAATTCAAAAGAATTGCTGACATACACATCAACAAGTGTTAATTTATTACAACTACATATTTAATGTTTATCTATGTAGTGGAATAAACTTACTTACGTATTAACAGTTTTGAAAAATGAATGTTTTATTATTGCAATTTTAAATAAATACATTGAAAAAAGTCAATCGACAATGAAAGATTTTTTATACAATAATGGTTCTATTAAATAGTTTTTAAGTCGCAACATAATAATGGCATAATCAGATCTGTAATTTGCCAAAGCAAATAAAAAATACTTGAGTTTCAATTATTAGTGCTCCGCTTCACAAAGAGATACGGAATTCAACTTCATATTTCACAAAAATGTAGTTACTGATTTTTAACTCCACGGCGACGATATGTGTATCATAAGATTTCCCAAATGGAGAACAGTAACGGAGTAAAATCTTCACGTGGCGTTTTAAAAACCATATATTGGTCAACTGTTTAACTTTCAACATTTAACATCACGACCGATAATCAACAAGAGGCTTAAAATGTAGACAGCCAGCTATTAAAATCATTTTATACTAACAGGTTGAAATAAGATAAATTTAATTAAACAATGAGTTTTAATCATCTATCCCAGCAAAGCAAAGTAATAAAGCTAGTTTTATGTACATGTTTTCATAATTTCATAATCAAGTTCTTTATTAAACTAAAAATACTATGTTACTTAGTGGATTATCTCACGTAGCAACAATTGTGCCCATACAAGTTAAGCGTTATGTCCCGCAAAATAACAAAAACAATTATCACATAGGGCACAGGTCATAGATAGCTAATGCTCTAATGCGTTTTCTATCGACAAAAAGCAGTAATAGACACATAACTGATGGTAAGCAAATAAATATTGTGCCTTTACCTTCATTTATATATTTATAAGACAAATTAATCAATTGACGTTCTAAAATAGCATCGAAAAAATTGCAAGTATTATATATTCTAATATCTCACTTAATACGTGCATACTAAAGTTCTCTACGATTTGGATCTTGAAAAATATGCGAATATTCACACTCATTAAAAATTAGCTCAAGAAATAGGAAAATGTTGATATATCTAATAGATTTCTATAATTTTATTAAAGTTGAAATGCAATGCACCATTCACTGTATATTCTGTCAGTACAATTCATGATTTTCATAAAATTCTATCGATGTTAATATGATATTTTTCCTCACCACAAACCGCATGTGTATTATCAATTTTAAAAGTATTTCATACTGACGAGTAGAAGAATTATATACGGTTTTACTACAAGAACAAGTTTGCGATATCTTGATTAGTGTGAGGTGACCCTTATTCTGTATAAATCGGTTTTGGTTAGGCTTGATAAGAACAGTATGTACCTTCGTGTACATTATGAAATAATGAAATTTACAAAAAACTAGCTGCAGGCTGGCTTGCCGTCGTTTCCTCTACTCAATAAAATGATCGGTGTTCGATAATAGATAAATTAATAGTTGATTGATAACAACTGTCCATTGATAATATCATTCCAAAATTGGGCTACAAATACATACCAAACAATACTTTCACGCTGCTAAAAAGATACAAATTAACATGTGACATAACTAAATTACTAAATTAATCTCGGTTGATCGAGTTTGCTATGTTATATAATTTTATCGTTCAATTACAGGTTGAATAAAAATTGAGACTATCAACACCGCACAAACAAATAACAAACGCTGTACTAAAAATATTCGCTGGCATTCCACACGTTTTTAAGCTGTTGCAGCATTTTCTCAATTTTTAGTTTCGCATTGACAACATTTTTTTTATTGGTCTGGCAGCAAAAAAACATAAAAGTATTTTAAAAATGATATTTCTCAATTACATTACTGCTACTTTAGTTGCGTTTAAATAATAGTTTCGTAATAATTGAAAATAAAATGTATATTCGTAGCGTACATCATAAAACACGCCATAAAAGAGTATCAATTATTTACGATCTATTGAAGTTTAAAACTATAAATTATGAATGACAAACTTCTTATTTCAACTCAGCTTAAAACTTTATATAAAGTAACAAGTTAGTAAAATATGCTCAAACCATTGCCAATTAAAATAATATCACCATTTATTTGATAGCTGACATTAAATTAATTATATCGCTAAGTGTTTATTTTCTGTATTTGAACACAATATAGTAGAAGAGATTTTTTTCACTTTTATACAACGCGTGATTCTTTTAAATCCTAAGCCTGGTATAGACGTATTGTAAAAAAGATACATACGATGTCACGTAATGAAAACTTTTGAATACATTTCACGTATGTCCATAATTTTCCAACGTCAAAGACTTTGTATGAGATATTGCGAATATAATAAGGGATTTTCCTTCTGCTTTGTAAACAAACACCCTTTTATCCGAATGGGCAGAGAAAGGTTTCCCATAGTAATTCGATCCTAGAAAGACTTTTTATACTTCTACCGCGGAAAAGTGAGCGCGCATATGTTAATTCGAACAAATAACGAATCGTTCATGCATTAAAAAATAATAAATAATGTCGATTATCAAACTCTTATGTCATATATACGATATATATTTTTTTTTTAATAGACCTAAAAGTTTTTACCAAATTTCAAACATATATATAAAAAAAAACATTGAATTCGAAACAAACGTTCATGGAAGTCACCTTTACAGAGGTTTGATATGTTTCGAATACATAGTAGTTTGACTTAACATCTTTTAAAAGGGTCTATCAAACTTTCAAATAATATTTAAATATCATTTGTAACAAAAAGAAAAAATAACTATTTCAAGTTAGGTATAAAAATGTTGGATTTGTTGGCATAAAATAAAAACAGGTCATATCGTATATTTAAAAAATTGAGTCAGATTATAATATTATACATAATATATTGTACATATTTTACGTAATATTATGTAAAATACTATATAGAACAGTAAATATAATACATGCTTAAAATTGTCAAAAATTAATATTAAAAATTAAAAAAAAAAATTGGGAGTATCTCACACTTGTATTGATGATTATTTCTAAAATTTTAGCAACTAATTGTAATAGAAGTCTCATATAATACTATGTCAAATAGAATCACGTAGAAAACTGTAATTAATGCACAATATTGATCGAATTATTTAAAAAGAATAATTAAAAGATATATAAATCAATGTAGCTTGAAAACAAATATACTTCCAAGAAATGTAAATATTATCAAAGAATAATATTAAATTCTTTTTGCCGCTTTCTTCTGTTTACCGATGTATGCGAAAGGAAAATATTAACTAAGTCATATTGGTACAACATGTCTTACAGATCTAAACTTTCATATAATGGGATGTATTTTTTCTAATACTTGAAATTTAAATATCTTTACTAGATGAAATGATTCGTAGAAGTAAACAATATAAGTATAATTACATAGACCGTTCAGCAGCCAAATGGTACAATTATGTTACAAGGTGGCAATGTAAACGATATTTTGAGTATTGGATAGAATTTATCTTTGAATATATAGTAACTACAATATACAAATGTGTTAATTTCTTCAATTTTAATATTATGATTATGTTCGTAGTCTCTGAGTTCTATTTTTTTTATTTTTACAAAATGTATGAAAGCTAGTCCTTTTGGATTTTGATTATGTAAAATTTACTTAGGATGTCTTGTTCAAATAAACGACCTGAATTATAATCTGTAGATACGGTTTTACCTCTGTAAATAAAAATAAATATTTCGATTTGAAAAATGTTTGCAAGAATTACGAATAAAACAGTGCTTTCGCAAAATTAACAAAACTCAAATTTCTGATTTTAATCAATATTTTAATTATGAAGAATGTTATATGATATGAGTAAAATGAATACAATTTCATAGTATTTTTTTTTTAAAGTTGTTCAATCAAAAATTGAATCATACAGATCTATATCTGCCCCGTAATGTAAAGACATGTTTTGATAGTTTTTTTTAATACTTAATAATCCACCAATTACTCAACCCGTTAGGTATCCAGTCCTGCTTACATATTTTTAAATCCGACGGGGCTGTGGGAATAAAGCCAGATATAATTAATATTTTTGACTGATGGTGCTTGATGGAAATTGATTTGTGATTTGTGATTGATACTACATAGTATGTTATATGTTCGCTCACTGCCCACATATAATGTAGCCTGAA
>JAGVSQ010012105.1:0-11838 GCA_022683975.1 Rhyacophila evoluta | reverse complement strand
CATTCCCCGGATCGTTAGACGCGCACGCTACCAACTATGCTACCGGGGAGACAAAGTGATAGTGATAGTGATTCTGGATAGTGATGGAAATAAGTTGAGATTTTTTAGCTGCAAAGAAGTTGATTCAACTTCATTTTAGGGACATTTGTAAAGTAAAAATTTAACAAGTTAGACAGGCCTAATCTAGATGTTTCATATTAAATATAGAGACTGAGTCTCTATAACAAGTCTTGTTATTGATGTTTGTATATCTTGTATTTAAGTGTCATGTATCTAATAAAATTATAAGTTTTTTTTTGTAGAGTGCCAATTACTCAACTCAATGAGCATCATTTTCGAATTTTAAGAAATCCGACAAATGCGGAAATCGAACCCGCATTCCCCAGACTTCAAGGCGAGCATGCAAAACCTGCATTGATTTCATTGAAAAATGTTATAAATATTCATTCAATCTCTGAGCCAATGTTTCACCAATGCCGGTCTGTGAAAAATTGACTTAACAAAAACCATAAATATTTATCTAGGTAAATATATGTAGGTGTAAATTGTATCAGTTTTTTTCCCTCTTTTTTGTTTCTCTTTACTTTCAATTTTTGGCACACTCCATATTTCTTTGTCCCATGACCGTGTGCGGCAAAGACGTTTAGTTAGGTGCCAAAATATATACATATGTCCGGCAATATTATGAGTATCAAAATCAGTGCCAAAATTTTTGTATGTATACTTAAATTTTGTTTATTTCTAATGTTCGCTGACATGTCTGTTAATATTTCTTTTTGAAACAAATACTCTATTTATAATACTGTACGGATGCTTGGAGTAAGCCTTGACTTCCTAAGTAAATTCCTTGAGCTTTCTCTACTGTGAAGAAGATTAAGGTTATTCCCAATTATTACTAATACCACAGTCAACTAACTATTTTTGTTAGATCCAATCTTTATAGCAATTATCCATCTTCCCTAGGACTATAAGACTGCCAACCATTGCTAAATAACTATATTATCTGGGCGGATAAGATACAAAGAGATAATTGAAAAAACAAATATGTATAATTAAGTAAGTGTTGAATTAGAAAATTTTTACAGGAATTCAAAAAACGTTTTGCACAATGGTACCTTCTACTCACGGCGTAGCACTGCTCAACTCTATAAGGATTAAAAAAAACATATGCGGGACTGGGTGCCCAATGGGTTAAGCAATTGGATGATAATAAATTCTCTTGAAAAATAATATCTCATGATAAGTCTCCACATTGTGGAGTTCCTACTCAATTAAAAATATATGTATTCAGTCGCCATAAAATATTTTTTAAAAAATCACTCACATTAATTATTATAGGAATTTGTTTTATTTTTATAAGCTTTTATCTCACAAAATTAACTCATATTCATACTCCAAATTAATTATTTTAAGCGGTACTAAGTAAATATTTGCACGTCTTCCACTAGCAAATTTTAAATTGGTACTAAAAATTAAATTCGGAATTTTCAATATGGAGGTTTTTGAAGAAACACAAACTTAGTTGCAATACCACGCAAGTGCTTAATGTCAAACTTAAAACATGCATGTAAAATATATTTTCTTCTCAAATGTAATGCTAAATCGATTACCGAACATTTGAATCTACTATAATGAAGTTAGTATTTTATATTTTTCAGGATATAGTTGACGCATATATGTATATTTACAACTTTTAGTATCGCAAACGAAATTTGACGTTTAAAGATTTATGGTATTGCAACGCTGTAAGATTACTTGGCTCACGACTTTGTTTTCATAGTGCCAATTGCCAAGGTATTTTACGAACACGAATAGTTTTCAACAAAAATGTAGAACCGTCCACAATAATACAAATAAATAATATGAACGAGCAGGGTGTATGTATATGAATTTACAAAGCACTTTAAAATTGATACGTCGTCATATAAAATCTAAATATTATACTAGGTTACAAAATTCATATAAAACCCGCACTCCAATACAAATCAGTAGACACCAAAATGCGAAAAACTCCCAAGAAAATAATGTTGAAAGATATTTGCATCTTCGCTATAAACGTGAATTAGCCTTTAGTGAACCAGGCGCTATGGTATTAGTGAAATCCAATGACGTAGCCACATATTCAGCACCCTGGATCAAGGGAAATTATTGCGCCCTTACTGTTATCTCGTTTTACTAAAATTTTGTACAAAAAATTATGGTTTCTCAGTAGCTGCGCCACTGATAAAATCAGAATTAATATCTGATTGGTTGGACGCATCAACAAGAACATTCTGGATAATGGTAATTCATTCATTCATTTATTTAACATCTTAAGAATAGTACAAATTACGAGTTCAAGAAATTCATATGGAAAACATTACAAAAAAACATTTGAAGAAATCATTAAAAAAAATAACGAAATCAAATAAAAGTGAGAGTTTGAGAAAGGAAAGAAAAAAATACTATCGAGATTATATCTATATTATAATATAAGACCCATATAAACTCATCTCATTGATATGGAAGATATCGACAACTGAATATCAGCATTACTACTAGCAGATTAGTTGTAAATTTTTTGAGTTCGCAGTGTCGGCATAAAACGACTGGATGGAGGAGAAACGGATGATGATACTTGACGGCCAAAATCGGCACAAAACAGAAATAACTGACAAGAGTCTGTTTGTTGAAGCAGAGCCTCCACTAGTGTTTTTGTTATGTTATCAATTTAATATACGTTATACGGTTTTATACTAGCGATAATTATTCGCAAACAAACCTGTAAAACTTGTACTATGTTACGATTACTAAAAAGTGAACGGTATACAAATGTTCACGAGGTAATCAATAACACGTATGTGCTATATGACAAGAATGATTTAAAAATGTATGAAGATATATGAAAAAATGAGTTATTTAGTTTTAACAAACACTAATAATAAATGAATTAAATTTTGGAAAATGTTGGTATATTTTTATGTGGTATTCGAAGCGATCATCTGTTGTTAAATGAAAGATTTAAAACCCATTTCTTTTATGATCATAGCGACACAGTTGCGTGGTATTGCATTGGGGAAAAAACGATATACTTTATCGTAGCGTGTTCTGATGTATGACGAAATATTTCGCTGATGTAAGAAATGAGCACAGTAGTTCACAACATCTGACTCGTGTAATTTAAAGTTTACTTTGCTCGCAAAAATCTCACCTTGGCGGAGCCGAGATCGATATTTTGCTATAGATAGTAACAATCACAAACTGACGCGTATATATAGACTGAAGAAAGGAAAATAGACATAGCCCACACTAAACAAATTTCACAGTGGTAACAAAAACGTCTATTTAATGCTTTTGAGCCGAAGTCAAAATATTAAATACATTTAATCGAATTGCATGAAGACTTAGACTAGTGCTTTATTTAGCCAATCTGATATTAATTTAATAAGTTATTTATGAAAAACCAAGAAAACTGATATGGTGGAAGTCATTTCTCCGTGTCGCAAATTTGCCGGGCTATCATTTTTCCTTACTTGAAAGCTAAATTTAAATATAAATTCGACATTTGCAGCTTATACATCATTTTCATAAACTGTTAAAAAGTCGTATACATTACGGTTATTGAAAGAAAGCTATTTAAAAAAAACTTAGGGTTACGTCCTTTCCTTTTTACAGTCGTTTAATATGTTTATATACAGTATGTTTAATATGCAGTTTGTACACTAATGACGGCAAGGTAAATAAATTAACTAATTACCGACCCTCGTGGAAATTTTGACAAAATTAGTCCACGTGTGAAGATACATACACTACAGAATAAAAACACACATGACAAAAAATACTGATATTAGACATCATCATCTCTTGTTATAAGTTTTGTTTACAGATATTTGTTGCGGTTTAAATTAAAATTGTCCAATTGTGGTTTCGGATTATATCTTGGGCGCTAGATCAAGCTAGAAAATATAGCATATGTTTAGATTTTACGTTTTTTTCAAGATTTATATATTATAATACAAGATTATTGGTGGTAATATGCTACATTTAACGATATCCGCTTTTACGATTCTGATATAATTATACAGGTAAAAAAAATTGAAAGAATGTTGTAACTTGCTATTATCTATAATATCCAACATTTTTTATCATCTGAATATATCCTAGTTAACGAAGGCTGTAAATCAAAACACGGAAAAGAAAATGATTATATATTTCATCTAGATTGTTGTCATTCACTTCTAAATGAAATAAACAATATAACCTAGCAACAGACTTCGAAATACACGCGACCACAAAAGTGCGCTGTTTACAAAAAAAAATGTGTATGTATACATAAATGTTTTGAAATTAAGCAAAACAAATATAAAAAAACATACAAATTAAACAAAAGACAAAACATGACAATTTATTTGTTTTATTTATTGATATATGTACAAAATTCTCAAATAATAATATTGTAATATATTTTTTTAAATATTTAACTGTTTGAATGTTAAAAACGTCATAGTATATTATTAAGGATAAATGCAGGAAATTTTTTCCTAGCTTTGTTCAAATGTCACAAAGAATACATATAACAATACACAAACTATAATATGTGATACACAACACAAAATAGAAAGACAGAGTTTTGAAAAGTAAACATAGAAGCCAAATACATAGTTAAAATAATCGTACAAGGACACGCGATACATGAAACAGCTGGTCGTGAACGTTTTCCTTTATAGTTCAAATGAAATAATACTACATATACCCAAGGTAAATTAATTTATATTCAAATGCTTATGTACACTAACTTATTGACTAAATTACCGAACAGTTGATTAATTATATGGATTTTCGATTGGTTTTATCAATAGATATTACAGTTGTTACATCGATACCAACACGATGTATTATAAAATAGTAGTTACATACATAACTTGTAGAATTACAATTTTATATACACTAACTAAATCAATGGGCTGCCACCGACGAGGTTTAATGTTTTGCTGTCGGTTGAAAAAACATTTAAATATTGAGACCAGTGTCATAAATAACTCCATTTTCAAGCAAAATAATTGAATTTAATCAGTTGAAAATGTCTTAAACGACGACAGCAATGATAATACAGTAAACGTAGATCAGAAAGACCAAATATCCGTAACGCAGTGAAAGAGCCAAATTCGGAAAATGGTGGGAAGAATTTGTTTGATGACCAAGATGCAGAAATAGATTTAGATTCCTAAGTTCTGTAGGACTATACAGAATAATGCTGGAAAAGAAGTTGCCGAAGATTTTTTTTACAGTGGTTAAAAGTAGATGAAACTGACCCTGAATATCAATCACATTACGACTGAATGCAAAATAGTAGAAGAAATTATGGTTTTGAAAAATGAAAATGGAACCAAAGAAAGCGAAGAAGGAGAGATAACAACCGCAAAAACAAATCTATCGGTGATATGATCCCATCTCAACGATGTACAAACATATATTGGCTAGTAACTAGGTAACAAAATTCAACTATATTTATATAAAAATGCAATCGGAAAACCCACTTTTATATAACGGACTTTCGGCATTAACGGACACCTCCTCACCCTCTTTGATCCGTTACATTGAGGTTATACTGTAGTATTATATAAATATTAAATTTTCGGGAAGTGTACATCAGTGCCTTTGTTCTTTTTTTTCTGAATAAACCATTTTTCTCATAACAAGTATCGGTCGTTAGATCATAGCATCATCCCTGAAGGTACAACAGTGAGTAATAATACCAATTACCGCTAGACAAAGGAAATAGTACTTATTAAATTTATGATCATCGCGTGAGTTGCACGCGAACGTGACTTGATATAGGGCAGTAACTTCTACCAGTACTGAATTATACATAATTGATGTATCCTAGTACCAGACATCTGGTCTGTAAAACTACGTTGCGAAAGGCAATCATAGTAAATGTAGAAAATGTCTTGGCTGGTAAAACTGGGCTTGATCGTAACACAAAACTATCTGAATTCTGTAAGCTTAATACTTGAGTCGTTATTTGTAATTCGCGTTTGGCTATTTGGCAACTTCTGGATCTATGTAAACGAAAGATGCGCCGATATATTGTGTATGTAATGACAACACAGAATATTATGTATTATTACAACTAAATATCGATATATAAACACTTTTGTAGCGCAAAAGCATTCAGCCATAAAACGATAGAAAAAAACCTAACACAAAATTGTTCTTAATTTAAAATATTCGAATGTTCTTTGTTTCGATACGATAAAAAAACTGGTCATAAGGCGGATAGATACAAAATATAAATCGTTTTTTTAAGAGTGTTAGTAACATTATTCAACAGACGATACTTATTTTATTTAATAGACTCATTGTAACTTCAAACCCGTAAGTTTTGACAAAACCTTAATTTCAACACACAAGCGACAAAACTTCGATCTTTCATGAAAATTAATATCATGAAGGTTCGAATACTAATACTAGATACAGTAATATTATAAGAGTATATTTACCTTGAACGATTCAGGGCTTCTATCCATATTGTACTAAGAATGATTTCAAGTGATCACACGAAACATTTTCACTTTCACTAGTAAAGAATATTTACGCAAAACAGAGTTCACTAAGTAAATGTATTTCATCAAAAAACATATTTATTGTTAGTTAATTGTGTGGGTTAATAAGAACTTGTAGCATCTACAGTGTATTATGTACAACTATATGTGTATATTTATGTCCATTCCCGCGTCGATAGTGAGTCAATATATTTTTAAAATGATTTGTGTTGATATTTTTTGCTTGATTGTGAAATAGCGGGAACACAATGACGCAATGAAATGAATTGTAACCGTTGAACGCTGATGCAATTCTGAAGTTAAAATGGAAACCAAAACTTCACATATATTTTACTCAAAAAATTATGGTGAGATAAGGTTTGTATCGAGGAAATTATCTATTTTATCGAAATTTGTATCGCATTCGCCTTGCCCCCTTACAACCGGCAACTCGGCGATTGACGTTAATATGACATCAGAGAAAGTGCTGCCAGATATCTAAAGAATATTTTATAACTTATCGTATTCTGTTACCGCCCGTTTTTAGGGTGAAAATATACCAAACGAAAGAAACTAAAACCGACAACATGATAATGATTGATAACATAACATGAATACACCAAAATGACAACATAGCGATTCAACAAAATATAAGGAATTAATAAGTTGACCTTTTTGAATTTTAAATTATTTATGCGCTGTTTGTGATTTAGGTGTCGCTTTTCAGCGTAAACAAATTGCGTTTACTTTATATTATACCATATATTTCATGAAATAACAATAACTAGAGAGTCTTAATCTTACCCAGTTTTTTACAGCCTTTATTTATTATTTAATTGTTTTAAGTAAATAAATTTTGCGTGAACTGCTCGTTTGGGCAACATCAATCCAACACACGGGCAGTCTTTGTGCACAAGCGAACTCAACCGATCGTTTAATATTACGAGAGTTGCTAATTAAGGCAGCGTCAAAAACATACTGCCGTATCCGCCCGCAAATGAACAACCCAATAATTTCAAATCACAAGCCGCCACTCATGGTCCCAGTAAGCTCTTCCGGCTACTTCCACTTTAACAATTGCTTATTCAAAGGGTTGGTTCGCAAATCTATTTACACTTCATCTGGCACTCATCTTCTTCGAGCCATTCTCCAGGTATGTTAGTGTAAAAAAAAATTGACAACAGTTTTAAAATAGTAAATAAATTGCTCATGAAATTAATTAAAACATATGCTTTTGGGCATACAGTAAAGATTCCGCGGTAGCGTAGTTGGTAACGTGCGCGCTTAGCAATCCGAAAAATGCGAGTTCGATTCCCCATCTATTGTATTTTTAAAAAAATCCACAAATGCAGAACTGAAATGCCTATTGGAATGTTGAGCAATTGTCTGACAAACAATTCTCATTTAAAAATAATCTGTCAAGATGATTTTTCATTGCGGAGATCCATATACTCCTCTTTCGGAGTGGATATTTTCATACTGTGTTCATCCATATGCTCCACTTTGGGAGTGAACATGGTTAAGAAAAGAGAGCTTCACTCATTTTCCCAACTAGCCTTCAGCATGAAATGTAATTTTTTATAGCTCAATGACCTGCTAGAAAGGCAAACAACTGAACTTTCCGGTAACCACCATGTATAAAATAATCTGTCTACTCTTTAAAAAAACCATGGGCATTGAGGCCAATGTTCACTAACGGTTTACGCCTTGGATATTATCCTATTAAATTTTAAAAAATATAATATGTAACACCACATCAATTTGTACGATTTAGGACAACAGACTGTCAAGCAAGCCAATAATGTGTGGGACAAAACAAAATACTAATAATTGGCTGCTTGGGTGAATTTTTCACTTTCACATTCATTTTGGTGAATGGCAGTACTGGACAGATAAAGTTGCTGTTGGAAGTTTGCAGGTTGATAAGCGATGGTAAATTGGTTTATGAGATTGAAACAAGAGTTAAAAAAACATTATTTTTTTATTTTTAATTTGATTAAATGATAATGTTTGTGTTATATGATATAAAAAAGCACATTTTTTACAAAATATTTAACATGATTTAAAAACAATGTAAGTACAGTTCTTCCGTTACAAAATAAACTAGAGGAAAAAAGAAAAAGAAGACTCGGCAACATTCATTGAATACATTGCTGCCGCATGATAAAGAATAAATAAAAAAAAAATATTGCAACATTATTTCATGGGAAATAAAACAATAAATAAAAAGGTAAGTGATAAAAACTGACATAGCCAGTCCTTGGATGACAATAATGTTGCTATAATCAAATAAAAATTAACAAAAAACGAGTACGGTTTTTGCACCAGGCAATCTTAATAACCTAATACTAAAATAAAATTCATTGCAGCATTTCTTTAAAATCTATTTTTCAGATAACAGACTCCTTTGCAATTTATAGTTAATTTGTTTTCAATATACATACAAGGAAGTCTATTTTCTAATTACTTAATTTGTTATCGGAGACTATCGAAAATAAAACCGGCAAAATCACGACATTCCGACTTGTCCTGTTTTGTTTTTGATAGCATCTTTTGTCTAAACACAACTAACTTAATAATTAACATATTTTAGAACTAAATACGTGAATAATAAAATATTCTTAAAGATAATTTTTACAGATATATTATAAAAAAATAACTTAGCTCTTAATATAATTTGTAATATTACTTTTTTTAAAATACTTACAACATAATATTTTTTAAGAACTAACTTTTATTACACTATAACGTAATAATCACATTTTTTTCTTGTTTTTCTTTTGTTTTGATTTTATGCGGTGTAAAAAAGCAAACAAAAAAACCACAATTACCTTTTTCATTACAGCTATAAGTAACAAAATCAATAATTTCCCGCTACTTATTCCGATCCAGCTAACTTTACTACCGACAGTTATCATTTTACATATTAAAATGTTGGCTACCAAGACTGTTTGTTTTGGTGTGTTGCAAATAATGAAAAACAAAAAAGGAATTATGAAAGTAAAATAAATACGTAACAAAAATGCCTATTTTCATTAAAGAATCTGTTCTTTTAATATAGTACAATATATTTCTTTCTTTTGACTGCTATAATTGGTATTTGAATAAAGTAAACATTCTCGGTTAGAAATTGAGCTATATCCAGGTATAACTTAATTGGAGTCAGTTGTTTTTGGGTTTTTTATATTTTAATGTACACATTAAAAACATTAATATTATTTCTATTCGAGCAAAAGCAACAAATGTTACATATAGAGATACCCAGATATAAGTAATATAATCAGATTTAGTTGCCTTTGCGTTGTAAATCATTTTGATAAAGACATTAAAAAAAATGATACAACAAGTAATATGTACAAATAAAAAATAACATCAGGGTTATTAATAAACGGATGCCTTAAGAAACCTCAATCCATTATACCTCTTCGGACTACTATATCCACAAAATCTATCGAGTATATTTGATGAATCTACTGGTTGTCTCCATGATCTGGGAATTGTAAGTTATGGGCGCTATTCATGTCGTTAATGTAATGAGGTAATATGGGTGAAGTACAAAAATAAAGCACAATTTTATGCGAATACAAAAAAAAAACTGTGAGCCACATTTTAAAAATATTATATGTAGATGTACAATGTGTTTCTTTTTAGTCGGCTAGAAAAAAAAATGATTTCTATCATAGGTACTTTTGAACTTTGTATTGCATTTATTTTTTGTAAAAAATCGTATAATGCTAGTTAGAAATATTACATATGTTATTGCAGAATTACACCACCAAATCAACTCTCGTAAGTGAAATATACTAGACTTGGTGTATTATTAGCGCACTATGATCAATTACGTTATTGTCTCGTTGCTTATTATAATTAATTAAGATATGCCATATTATAAGTGTTAATAAAATATTCACAAACAATACTTTTTTCTCACATTCTCCCATTACACATAAAATGAGCGAAAGATGCGTTAAAGGGTGAATATTTTAAAACCCCTGTCAAATCGTGAGATCAATTAAAAAATGACACATTTATGATCAACGAAGCCAGACAATTACCATGTTGACTAATTCGGTTCCGACTTTAATACTGGAATTAACATATACATTTAGCTCTTGTTGAGGGAACATTCTGGGAGTGTCCCTATATTTATAGGGAAGAGCTTTTCGAGTCAGTTAGTTCTTTAATCCGTTGATCATTCAAATTTGGTTTCCATAATTAATCATTTAAAAAAATTACAAACATTAAGCACCAAGCACTCAAGTGATTACTGACTCACGTCTTCCGAGATACTTCTATGCTGATCTTGAGATACTTTAAAAGACGTTTCAAGTTTGCTCTACTCCATCTACATTCGGTATACATTCGCATAACATGTAATGGAGGAAAAAGCAAATATAACCATTATTTCTTACAAAAGTCTCATTGGTCAATACCCGACGATGGCTACACCACTCCAAGGAGACAACAATAGTTTAATAAAGTTGAGGAGAGTTGGTCTGGTGATATAATTTGGTATTAGCAATTTCATTAAAAAACCCACATTCTATTATGACAAGTAAAATTTTACACTAATTCTTATTGAAATTAATAAATTATCATACATTTTAAATTAAATTTATATAGTACATAGTTTTATAGTATATCTATATATATTTTTTTCATTTCATAAACAATAATGCTTCTTTACTGGAATTAAAAAAAACATAACATTATTTAGAAAATCATACGGATTTGTTTGCTTTTGTTTCTGTAAATGTTCATAAATCACAATGGTTTATTTCATTTCGTAAAGGCTGAAACAAATTTGAATAAATTACTTGTAAAACAGTCTCTACATAAATGAAAAAAACGTACAAATAAAATAGACGGCTGTTCCTTTAATTAAATACCCCTGCCTCCCCATTATTTTAAGTTTTTTTATGATGACCACAGCCAATGTAGCCAAGAGATTTAAAATATGTTGCCATTACAATTAACTTGTCTAATTTCCAATTCGAAACAACTAATCTGAAAAACAATATAAATTTCTAAGTTTGAATTTCGTAGATGTGTGTACATATTAGAATGCAGGACATACGAGTCAAATGAATTGAGCAGGTGGCTTAAAGCAGAGCCAATCCTTGTAAAATAAATCTCCAGACTGTGACACTTTACAGGGAAATTGGTAATTCAATTTAACCTCTTTAGTACTTATGACGTATATATCCGTGAGGCATAGTGCGTAACACAGTGCACATGACAAATATATCCGCTGAAATTTTCTGCGAACATAACTTCTGGATATGCCGAATATAACCGCCGTTATTTCTGAACG
>JAGVSQ010012104.1:0-11840 GCA_022683975.1 Rhyacophila evoluta | reverse complement strand
ACTTAATTAAATTAAACAAATTAAACACAAAATGTAGTCTTTATGTAAATTAAATGAATGCCTAGTTAATATTTTGGGCCAAAGTAAACGTTTTTGTATCTTTTACTCCCTTTTTCCTTTACAGAGTTGACATCGTCACACTCCACAGTGTGACGATTACCACTACACAAATATAGAAACCTGATTCCTATATAGTCCATACAGAGATATAGTACAAATGAGATATGCTTAATACACTCGTATAGTATATATAGTCAAGTGCATAACAAGTTACAACAACGGTACAAACAAAAGTAATTTTAATGAAAAATGATAATGAATAATAAAAAAACTAGCCTAATAATATATATATCATTGGCTGCAAAAATTTAAAACTAAAACATTAATATTTTTAAGTTATCTATAAATACATGTAGTCTATTTTTTATGTAGTTTTCACAGCCAAACTGTTGTTTTTTTAAGTGTTTATAATCAATTTAGTAACGCAATTTTTCACCAAAATATAAAAATTTATATTCCCTTATAATAAAGATTTTTTTTTTTTTTTAATTCATTGTTTTAATCATAACATCAATGCATTAAAGAACGATATATCACAGCGCCATGATAAAATGTCTTAAGCATTATTCAAAAAGTGAATAATTAATAATTTAAATATTTTCAATGTAAATTCATGGCAATTATCTAACAATCAGAAGTTTTTGAAAATATGACGTTTAGAAAAATCTTTATACCATGCAACTTGGAGCAAAATGGTGATTTATACTAAATTTTTTACTTCTAAAAATTTTCTATTCAGTTATCATTTGTAATAATTATGGTATATTTATGTCACTGTTGGAA
Source organism: Rhyacophila evoluta (assembly GCA_022683975.1). Lineage (NCBI taxonomy): Eukaryota > Metazoa > Arthropoda > Insecta > Trichoptera > Rhyacophilidae > Rhyacophila > Rhyacophila evoluta. The sequence continues at coordinate 10,997 of JAGVSQ010012104.1, read as the reverse complement.
TACTATTATAGTGAATACTGGACTCGGAAAAAAACAATAGACAAGTTTTAAATTACTTTCTAAGAATGACGATTGCAGATTAACTTTAAAGGAAAAGTTCGTATTTAAAAGGAATAAACAAGTATATTTGAACTGTAATGTCATCAAGATATTTTCAATAAAATTAAGCAGGAAGGATGAACTGGACGTTGAAGTTATCCCGGAAATAAAGTAATTGAAAACCCGCTATTTTCTTAAACTGAAATATATATTTTTATAGATAAAACTTTCAAAATTTCATTCCTTTTTTTGCCCACGTTAGCTGTCACCGTAAGGCATGTGCGCAACATATGGTGCCTCTAAGAATCCTTTACCCTAGTCAAAAAAGTATTTCTATTCTTATAAAAATTTTATGCAATATTCAATATAAAGTTTAAAGTTTAATTGTACTACCCGATCAAATAAACAGATAAAATAAGTATTTGCTTATTTCAAAGGTTCATCAAACATAGCTTTGGCATTTTTGTGAACTTGGCTTTATCTCGAAAATCTGTTAACTTAATTTAATACATTTTTTTTATAATTCATATGATATCATTTAGATTTTCATATTTTTTGACGGTGTGGTTTCCACGAAGAATAATTTTTAGCTTTAAAAAAATTGCAAAATCTTACGGCGAACGAGAAGGTCTCTTCTCGACAAGGTTAGATATTAACAGGGTATAATTAGTTAAAATAGGAATCATGCACACTCTAGTACACCCCAACCAAGGTTTTGGGAAACTGCTCCTGAAACACTTGTGGCATTTATAAAGAGCGCCTCACGTTCGTTACGCCATGGTATGCGCCCGCGCAACGAGTATGGATACGTGTCTCTGTAAGCAGACTGATAAACAAACGATTCTCAAATCGTTTTGACGTTTAGCTTCTGTATTATTTATCTGCTCGTTTTTAAATATTTCTAAAGTGAACTTACCACATTATGCCAAAATTTAAAGAAGATTTTGAAAAGTATTTTGTTGTAAAAAATAGCCATATTTTGAGCAGTTTTTGCAATGTCTTTGTGTGTTTTTAATATATTTGAAATTGATTTTTTTCTACCGGTTTGCATGCTATATGGTTCTTGTCTGCAAAAATAATAGTATACTTGTTCAAAATCTTCTTTAAATTTTGGCATACTGGAGTAAATTCACTTTAGAAGTATATTTCACAAAAAGTTTTCTATCCTTTATTGTCATGAGAAATTAATTACACAGTCCTGAAATGAAATTATTTCGATAGTTTGTTTTTTATTATATTTGATTGTCGACAAATTTTTTAATACATTGAGAAACCAACTCTGCATCTATGATTTTTTTTAAATTCTTAACAGCTCAGAATGACCTTCTCTGATACCGAAACGTAAAAAAAATATCTTTCAGCTACTTAGGAGGAGGAAGATATTGTCATGTTTTTCAAGGTAATTAGATTTTATATCAAAGCACGGACAATATTTTTGTACAGTTCTATGTAAAGGTATAATGAAAGAAACTATTGTTTTCGGTAAGAAATGAAAAGTAAACTAGGGAAAGAAAATTTAATTTCAAAGCAATGATTGTCAGTAACAGAAAAGTTGTTTGCGCCTGTTTTCAGAGGTAGTTCATTAAAGACGCCAACAATAATTTCTCAATAGAGACCTCTTTTGTGGTCGGAAGGTATTAAAACTCAACTCATGCTACTAATGATGTTGAAACAAAGCGAAAATTTCTTTTCCTGTCGTCTTCGAATGACAGTTTTTTTCTATGAGAAACAAAATGTAATTTGAAGTTTCTTTCATACGTTTTCAATCGTGTGTATTTATATAGGTATCTAAAATTATGCCAAACTTAAAAATAAAAATAATATATTAACTTGAATTATAAACCATATTTGATCCAGTGTCTCGCGGTAGCTAAAAGCTTAGCTTTCTCACCACTGAATGGAGGTTGCGCTTTCAGCTGCACAATTTAAAAACAATAAATTATGCATGTCTGGGTTTTACATCTATCTGGTAACCAATTCTTGTGAAATAAATCCTTATAATATGCAAATCTATTCATATATAGTACCCCACTTTCAGAGCGGACATGTTATAAAATAACATTTTTGATAGCTATCAATAGATATAGCTGTCCGCTTTGTCAACTTTTATATATTATATTAATATTTTTCACAACAGTCGGCTGGAAATCTATCGGCCAACTAATATATAGTCTTCATTTGAATATGCATATTAATATTTACGATATCAGTGATTATAATTTTTTTCGGATACAACAATCAATCTAACACCTATTCAGCTTATTTAGGGACAACATATGGTGAGTTTACTATTATTTTCATCTCGTTTAATTTTTTACTATCAACATTTTTTAAGTAATAAAATTGTACGTACCACTATTTTAAATTCATTTTTAAATATAAACTTTTAACTTTCAAAACGCACAGTACATTTGGTTGATCAAATCAAGTATCTTAATCAATTATATTAATAATTTTTTTTAGACCACATTCGCTCCCAAAGTAGAGCATATGGATCTGCACGGTGTAAAGATATGCACTCCGACAGTGAAGTATATGAAGCTCCCCGCAATGTGAAGACGATTTGACAGATTATTTCTCACGAGAATTGTTTGTAAGACAATTTATCAGCCCAATGAGCATCCAGTCTTGTATTTTTGGATTTTTAAAACCGGACAATCGAACCCGCATTCCCCAGATCACTAGGCGCACATACTACCAGATACGCTAACCGGGGAGACATTGTAGCATCCCGTGATTTTAATGGTCTATTTATTATTTCATTTTATTTCGGTAGTTAGCCGGTATTATATTTTATTGTATATCAAATACACGTAGGATTATCTAAAATGAGTAAATGTTTCATTTTTAGGAAAAAATAATGATCACACACAAAATATTACACGTGTATACTTGAGCGTGTGTAGCTTCCTTTACGCTTCATATTAAATAGAAAGATGATCGTTAAATTACATTGATTTCAATAACTGTCAGTCTAACGCTGTCTGGAAACATAATACGTGTGGTTAGATCAAACAAAACCGTGCTACATTTAAATATAAATATACATATACACGAAAAAACGTTGTCAGCGTCAACTCACCATTGCCTTTGCTATGTTCTTTTGTTTCAAATGTCAATAAGAAGAAAACGAACCAACTATTAAACATGGGCTTGATTGATCGATCAGGCAATTAATTACTGAAGGTTTGTCGTAACAAGATTGATTAGTCACCGGAAACAGTAGCGGGCGTACAAGTTAAACAAGTTTAATTGAAAATTCACATTACACTTCATTAATAATTTCGATATATTAATTTATTTTAACTTTCATCAAGTAAGTAATTTTGGACGAATATGAAATCATATGTAACATTTGTTTACGAAACTTTTACACGAAGTGAAGGTAAGAAAGACTTTAACGTAGCACAAAGTTTGTGTATATCGATAGTCTAATGGTAATATACTATATTTTATCTAAATGGCGAAAATAACTTTAAAAAAAAAAAAATTACTAGTTTTCAAAATTGGACTGCCGTGTTTGGTGTTTGTATTTACTGAAAATATTAATTTTGAGAGGCTTAAAAATCAAAAAAGAAGTTTACAAATATATGATAATTATTTGGATTAAAAGATATTTGGTTTTTTGATATGCCGACGTCCCTGAGAAAGCTTTCGACAAAGTGCATCGATGCAAAGTTGCTCTGTGAGTATATTCATATTTTGGTTAGTACTATGGAGCTATTTACAATGTGAGCTTTGAAACTTTGGTGGTGAATGTGATCAATATTCTCATAAATAAATATTAAGGATCGTAACAAGACGTTGATGAGACAGTATCACTACCATAGCCATCGTAATTAATCAATTACTCGAAAAAGACATTATTACATTGTCAAGTTTTATTATGGTTTAATTTAAATATTCATACACCCCTGAAATATTTACCATAATCATAAACTATGAACAATAAACTAAGCTCATTACCATTTCAACAACAGGCTTTTTTTCAACTATATACGATCCAAAAGTGGAGTATATTGATTTATATATCGTGTAAATGTCTACTACAGAAGTGTACTATATGTGAATCTCCATAATGTGTAGATATGTTTTTATATAAATCTTAGATAATTGATTATAGGCCAATTGCTCAACATATTGGGACTCCAGACCTGCATTTTGAAAAAGCTGTGGAAAGCAAACTTGCTATTTCCATCTCCAAAACGTACCTGTCAGCTTTTAAGTTATCAATATATAAGTTTAATAATTTATTTAAAACAGAGAAAGGAAGTAAATTTTTAGAACAGAAAAATAATGAATGATTAAAGACTACAACTAAAATTATACTTGATAAAGTTTACTAACTATAAGCAACACGTGTCATTAAACTTGATAAAACTCTACTAAGAAATATTCAAAATGAAATAATTTATCCCAAAGCTTAAAATTAGCTTTAAGGTACTTAAATATTTTATTCAAAATTCGAAACCAATTTTGACTGTTGTATCAATATTCGTTTTTCATGCCACGGAAAATTTATTAACGTAAAAACAGAATTTTCTTATATAAATTACATCTCCATCAAACATATTTCAAAATTATTACTACATGAACTCTTTCACTAGGTTTTATTATGTGTATTTTAAAATTAGACAGTTGCTACGTTTTATACCTTTTCCTCGGAGATTTAAACACGTGTCAATTTATCGTGTTATAGTCCCAGTAGAGTAAACACACTAATATCTCCATGACAAATTTGGCTTTGTGTGTAACTTGAAATCTTTTTTGTAAAAAATATTTTATAATATATTATAAATGATAAAATTGTATAAATTAATATTCATTATTTAATATTTTATTGCATAACAGGATAAAATGACAAATTAGCGAAAATTAATGGTATATGAAATAGTCATATATGAATTAAAATGGACAACTCATATCTTTTTCTTTTGATACAATCACAGGAGAGCCAGTTGCTGGGTAGTTGAAAAGGATATTAATTAAAGATAAGGTTTTATTTTTTTAATCGCTTCAAATATGTTCCAACATGATTATCCTAAGTTTTCTCCCTCCGACAAGGTGAGCTTAGTCAGCTAGGTAAATAAAAGTTGCCCAAAAAGACCATTCGCACTCTAACGATCCTTCCGAAACTAACGTAATGACTATTATAGGATACGACGATGACAATGATGAACAGATACTTTCAGTTGAGTGAGGAAGAAGATGATGATTTATCTGGGTCATAAATCAATCTGAAAAATTAAAAAATGAACCAAACGTACGCAAGTGAATCAGTTGAGAACAGATGTTTTCTTTGTCGAACTTAGGAAGATGAAGAATTCTTATATGTTTGATGTGAGCTGGTACTTATACTACTGCACCAAAATACATCATGTTTATACTCATTTTATGCATAGTTTTATGTTCTATAATTCAATCATTGACTTTTTGGCTTGGTAAATCGTTTTTTACTTATTTTGTAAAAACTGGAAAAACCCCCATTTTAGGTTACTTTTATCTACCCAGCTGACTAAGCTCACCTCGGCGGAAGGGGTAAACTTAGGATAATCATATTGAACCATATTTAAAGCCATTATAAAAATTAAACTTTTCGTTTTGATATTCGTTTTTGTGGTTTTTTGCTATCCATCAACTGGCCTAAGAAATTAATATAAATTGGATTATGTGTTACCATGCTGGTTATGAATGTATATTTGTAAAACATGACATAGCAAACGCAAAATATTAACAGTAATAAAATCTGGAAGTTCACCAGCCCAATAAATATAATTATTATTCTTTACTATGCAGAATTTTATGAACGTGATCTAAAATTTATCATTTTCTAGATAAAATTTTCTATTTTGGTATTTAATTTCATCTTTTGATTTTTAAATGAAAAGAATTATTTTTCTAGTATTTAATGCAAGTGCTTAATATTTTGGGGTATTCCAAATGATTCAACAGGGGGTAATTTTTTGGGGATTTAATGATAAAGGATAATTATTGGGGATGGTTTTATTATTATCACGTCACTTTGTTGATTGATCTTCCTTGCCATAGGTGCTTTGATAGTAATAAATTGCTTTTACTCGGAAGCAAGATAATAATCACTTAGTCGAAAATAAAAAAAATATAATGGGGAAATTTAAAAATACATTTAATAAAACGCTTCTACAAAATATTTCGAATAACATAAAGCTTATTTATTTTGCATATAATTTTATTATTTACGCACATTTTCCCAGAATGCGGCATTGAGCGAGTTTAAGAAAAGTTCCCAACAAAATATATTGTGAGCGAATTGTCCAATAGAGTTTGCTGAAGGATTTCACAAAGGAAGACAGAATTCCACATTGCCCACTCTCTGGAACTCCTCCATTGTAGAAGGTAACCTAACTAAATATCAATATTTCCAAATAAAACTTTGCTCTCTGGGCGTCTAGGGCAGTGCTTTCGTAACGTTGGTATGCGCACAGAAGATTAATAATATATTATTATTTAACATATTTATACATATATTTTATTTATTTTTACTAACCATTTTAAAATCCATCAATAAATATAACAAAAAAAAAGCAAATAACATTGTTTACAATTGACATAACGCTCATAATAAAACTAAAAAATACGAAATAAAAAATGTATATTTGTAATAGTAACAAAAAATATGTAATATGATTTTATAGAGTTTTTTCAACCCATCTAAAATTTATTTCGTGTCGCCCACGTAGTATTTCGTCGTGAGAATATATTATATATAAAATAAATTTATAAAATTTTTATAAAAATATCAACCACTGGTCGCAAAACTTCTAAATAAGAGAAAATAAACTAAAAAATAAATGACTTTCGTCTTTAAAATATTTTCGTTAGTTACTTTTTTTACCATGCTCGCTCCGTAAGTATATATTTATATAGTGCAAAGATATCCTCTCCTAGAGTGGAGTATACGGATCTTCACAATGTGAAGACATGATGTGTTGACAGATTATTTTTCAGAAGAATTGGTTATTAGACAACTGTTCAACCCGATGGGTAACCATAATTTTTTTTTCAAATTGCGCGCACACTAATTTTTTGACTTCTGTGGGCACTGTATTTACTGTAAAGCAAAATATTACATGAATGAAACCATGAAAATCCATCGTATAAAAACCAAACTAAACCTCATTATTTTTCAGTATTTTTTTAACTTAAACTATGTATTATGTTTGAATATATGTTTTATTTAAAATACTGACAGCTAACATGTTACTTGAATGTATTTTATGCTAATGATGAATGAATTTTTTATTCTATTAATTGGAGCTTAAAATTGTACAAACAATTGCCTGTAAAAACTTATTTAATTACAAACAAGGGGCTTATATTATTAGTTTATATAACAAAAACATGTTCATAAAGTTATTTGACTGTAGACGGAAGTCTTTATAATTAGTCATTACGTTAAAATGGATAATGACTTATGAGGACTGTTAGTGTGATATTTACTTGTAATAAAAGCTTATAAAAAAGGTTCTCATTTCATTACATAATAATATATTATATTAAATTCATGAGATATGGCGCTTTCTCTCCTGTGCGTAATTCTGTTTAGTTGACAACATTTAACCAGGACTGTCAAAAGCTTCAAAAAACTTTCACTGTGGCCTCTTTGGAAATAAGAAATTATAACTTTGGAACTTATTTTCATTACAAAAGAAAATAATTTTACTTTTCATTTGACCGGACTGAAAATGAATTATTGCTGCCTTGGTATTTTTGGAATTCGATACCTATTCAGGAAAATTTATTTCTCCGTATATTATTAATATTAATACATTATAAAGTAAAAATTATAACGCGGAAGTAGGAAAATGTAAGTATATGCGATAGGAATTTTGTTACAATAATCCATAGTAATCCTATTATAAAATATATTTATTTTTAAATGATAATATATAATTTATACAGGTTTTATGCTCGGCTGTAATTTGTGCAGTTTCATACTATAAAAAAATAGCATTTAAAATTTAAAAAAAAAAGTCAATATCAATTAATTATTTTTTTTGACTGATGGTGCTCGATGAAAATTGATTTTAAATTCTAAATTATTTTTAACTGGTAAACTTCCATATGTGAGATCACTGCTAGCGACCCGGGTTGCGCCTGTTGGTGTATTTAAAAATTAAAAAATTAGTTGCTTTTTAATTTATCTACAAATAAATATAAATTGTACTTAAGTAATATGTATATGTAGTAAAATTTCGATATGATGAATAAAATATCCATAAAATATGTTTAATGGCCAAGACGCAGATATAGATTTGGATGGGTAAGAAATTTATGATTTTTGTAGAATACAGAAAAATGCTGGAGAAGTAGCACCCGAAAATATTGTTTTACAATGGCTAAAAGTAGATCATGAATATCACATTACTACTGAAAATGAGAAAGAAGATGAAGTTATTGTCTAGGAAAATTTTCGGGATCTTAGAGAGCTTGATCTCTCTTTAATATAATAATAAAATGCATTCAGAAAACTGATTTTTATATGGTGGACTATCACTTTATCAAGATACATCTTTACATTTTAGAAATACACATGCTTTACAAATATATTAGATATGGCAAAAATGGAAATAATTAGTAGAAATACGTATTTTTCAAAGAACTTACAGCATGAACCAAATCGAAGAAATCGCTAATAAAGTATCAATACTTTTGTATGGTAATATTAATGTTTTTACTACGATAATGTGGAGAAAATGTGTCACAAATAGGAAATACACCATAAATCGTTGACCTTACGATTTATTGCCTAGGCCATAAATAGGTAACCATAATACAATTTTATAGGTAGTTTTATACTTCTGATAGAATAGGTGATATTTTTAAAAGCACCCCAGTCAGCATATTGACCGAAACGTAAAAATATCTGCCTGTCGTATAATTCGTCTTGATGTCACAGTGTATAAAAAAATAAACATTACCTGAGTTTCATATTACGACTAAAGATAGAAATTTTATCGTGGTTCGAAGTACTGATAAATACTGACATCTACTGAGAAACTGCAAAAGTAAATTGATATTTATCTTTTTATTTTTTTTTTTTACGAATGATAACATAAAATGTATTATTTAATATGTTGTCGACGTAGAATGTAAAGTTTCTAAATAACATACTAACACTTTCGAAATAGTGGATGTTTTGTGATTATTTTAAATAAATAAATTGAATAAATATATGTGTGATAATATTATTTTAATAGGTATGGTTGTACTCAATATTTTTTAAGGTTTGGTATGTTAATACCAACATTAAGTCTACAAATTGCCTAAATATATAAATAAAATACGAAACATATCGACGGTAGAAGATAATACGTATCTTAGCTTATACGGAATAAATTCTACAGGAAGCTCGTTGTTTTTTTGTGACAAAGTCAAAATATTAAATACATACAACCATTTAATAACACCTAATTTAATAAAATTTTTAATATGTTTTTTAATAAAAACCAATAAAATCGATGTGATCCTTTTCCCTGGCCGAAAGTTTCACAGGGTTTTCAAACTTAAAAGTTGAATTTAAATAACTATTCTATTCTGAAAAATCAAGGATTATATCTTTTTTCCTTTTTATAGTTGCCACATTTAATCCAACCAATTTTTACCATTGTTTGTCTCCCCGGTAGCGTAGTTGGTAGCGTGCGCGTCTTGCAATCCGGGGAACGCGGGCTCGGGGAATCTATAGGATTTAGAAAAAAAAATCCAAAAAATACAGGACTCGGATGCCCATTGGGTGAAGCAATTCTCTGACAAACAATACTCGTGAAAAAATAATCTGTCAAGACGTTTTCACATTGCGGAGATCCATACACTCCACTTTCGGAGTGAATTCTTCACTCTGTGTAGATCTATATCCTCCAATTTAAGAGCGAACATGGCATAAAAAAAAATTACCAAAAATGTTAGTTAGTGACTTTTCGCTCCACGGCAACGATGTCTTTAGATGTACAATATGAGTATTTCAATAGTTTGACACAGGTATATTAATTATGTGAGAGAAACTTACATTCCCCTCTATCATACGTTTTTCTAACGTACACTGTGGCGTTATGAACTTGCATTATACATTTATTTAAACCAGGTAGACATTTTGCCATTGCTTAGCTCGTTGAATAGCTCACTTCTTGCAAATCACGTTATAATTTGATTTTTACATTCAAATGACTTTTGTTGATTTTATGAAGATTTGATATAAATAAGAGCCGTAGAAAATATTTATCTTAAAAAAATAAGAATCGCATATTCTTTATTGTTGATTTTTACACATTGATTGCTTAAAGTTAGTTCAAACACCGTTGTTGACAAATTATATGAGGATATAAAAACCTTTTTGACATATCCGAATACAAAGAAGCTGACTTCTACAATATTCAATATGTTTCAGTCTATATCTTAGAATCTGGAATTCTCTAGAATCCAATGGAGTTTTCGATTTATTTTAATAGCTTTGAAATGTCAAATTAATGCGGAGAATGCATATAGCATCATGCAACAGGGTTGCATTATGAAGATATTTTCAGCTCAAAGTGGATTTAGCAACATAGCGCTCTAAGCCATCGAGATTACAAAAAATGGGGTCTTTAATTGGGGACTTCTACCGTATGCCCCTCACTGTATTATGGTCGTCATTTATTTTTATCTATTCAGAAATTCAGAAAAAATATGATAAAAAAGATGATTTCAAAAATGGAATTGTCGAATCTTTTAAATTAAAAACAAAAGTTATTTTACATTAGAAGAGGAAAAATTGCCCATACAATGACAATGAATCATTGATATTGAAAGAAAAAATATTGATAATTATTTTTGATTATCATGAAACTTCTCAAAGAATGTATGGACTGAGTATTTACTAAAATTACCATTAATGGAGTAAATTGTATTGAAATTATCATAACATTATTATTTATAATTTGTAT
>JAGVSQ010012103.1:0-11840 GCA_022683975.1 Rhyacophila evoluta | reverse complement strand
TTTTATAATTAACTAATTTTTGCATTTTAAAATATTCGATTGAAATGTGAATTTGGACGTAATTATAAAGCAGTTATATTCAAATAGCAATAAAACCAAACTTCCAAACAATAGGTGCCCAATGTTTTTTTCATAACAACTGCTAGCTTTGCTTTGTGCCTATTTACGTCGACAAAATTAATTAACATGTGTGTATATAGTTTTGTGAAATTTGATAGAAATAAAAGAACCCAATATATTACATTAATATAGTGATGAATAAAAGATATCATATTAAAACATTACATTCCATTTATATTTAAGCATTGTAGTCTTTGTCTAGAATTGACTGTCTCATGATGCCCTTGAAGTATTTTCATTTTAGGTTTAAAATGAGATCAACTTTATTTAGATATAATTTATTCAATGCTTTTGTTCTGACATCGAGGAAGGTAAAAACGATACTTTTTTGAAAGGCTAATTTTATTTTAAACTCTCGTTGTTTAGTATTGTAATTATAAAAGTTTTTTTCTGAAAAAACTTGTGGAAAAAACTATATTCAAGGATACATAAAATGAGAATAACAAGTGTAACAGTAAATTATTCTTTTTCGGATCGGATTTATATATTATATATAGAACGTTATCATAGTAACCGAACGCGTCAACTCATTGATCGCCCCTTCTAGGCTATGCCCTATATTTAGCTGTAATATACTATAGCCGCATTCACCATGCTTCGCAAATCAGCGTGGGGTAGGCTTTGATTATTTTGACTGCGTCGCTGACGTCATTCGGGCAGAAGGTGCAAAATAATAATAATATCGCATCGGTTGACATTTTAGATTAGAACACATTTTTTTTATATAAAAATGTCAAGGTATTTCACGTCGTTAATGTTCCAAAAGAGAGTTATGAGCCTTTTCTAGAATGTTAATCTTATTTTGACAGTTCAAACCTTTATATAGCACATATTTCTATCATTATAAATATATGGATATCGCTACAAGCTATTATTTTTATATTTTATCATGATTTTTTTTGTTTTGTTTTTTTTTATCAAATTGGGAAATTTACTATTTTATTTGTCAGAAATTTAAAAAATACAGCAATATTGCAATGATATCCAATTGACATGTTCATAAGATTAACCGACTAAATTATAATAGTTAAATGATTTGACATACTATTTTACGAGAATTGATCGTACACTATTCGATCAATACCTGTTAATTTAATGCTGTTAGATATTATTTAAAATGAAGAATAATATTCATGGCTAATTTTCGTATACATCGATTTAAATATAAACATAAATCTAAATGTTCATTTGTTCAAAATCTTAAATCTCCGAAAGTTGAAATTTTGACACAACGTTGCATTCAAATACGCACATGTTTTTATGAATCTACTAGTATATGGATATCATACCTATAACAGGTAAAAACATGTTTTTTTTTTTAAAAAAACAACCCCATTTAATCAGACTGAGCCACAGCAAGTTTGGCCGGGTAAAGCTAGTTATAAATAAAATTATAACTTTATTTAGTCAATGCGACTTCGGCATTATATAACAAAAAGTGCTATACAAATGACAAAATTGTTCTTGCATTGTTTGTACATTTCTATAGTTAAGGTACTATATATATATTTGTATATATGCATAAGAAATAAATTAATATTTTAAAATATAAACTAATTTACTCACTATTTAGGTAAAAATATGACCTATTTTGTCAGCACTAACTAGAAGAAAAATATAATGAAAACTTGCAAATAATCTAAGCATTCCAAATGCATAATCAATATGCATTTCATTTAAACATGACAAACGAATTAGACAGTTATACAATGCTGATATAATTAGACTTCGCTTTTTTGTATAGTTGACCTGTTTGGTTGGTGCTAATATTAAGCGCAGAGTTAAAAGAAAACTAAAACATGAATTCAGTCTGGATTCAAATTCATTTGGAGTCCCTAAATAACCGGTTTCCGAAATCTTTTGATCAACATTCGCGGTATTTTTACCACTCCTCGTTTTAAAGTGATACTAAACGACAGTAAATATTAATTTGTAAATTGCACCAACGAGGAAAGTAAATGTTTATGGCAGCACTATAATATAAACAATACAATAAGAATTGCTGTTTTAAAATCAAAATGTATTGAAATGACTTGTCAACTTCCTGAAATGACTGAAACGTGAAATATAATTTAGTTCTTCGACTGTTAATTCAGTAATAAATTAAATATGAATACATTTACTGTCGACAATTAAGCATTCGCCATCTTCACATATTAACAGGTCTATCTATATTTGCACGACTATAATATTTATTTTGAAATAAATATAATTAACTAATTATAGGTTTAAAACCTAACAAACACGCGGAAGCAGTTTTGATATACAATGCATTTTAATGATATTGTTAAAAAACAATTTTGTATTATTCTTAACATTTTTGCTACACTCTTATTAATATTCTTTATAAGCAAATTTATATTTGTGATATGTTTACACTGACATTAATTTTAGACGAAGTATGAAATCTGAAGACCAAAAACCTAACTTGTTATTCACAACAGGCCGCAGATTTATAACATTGCCGTAATATTATTATAATGTGTGTTACTTTATATTTTTCTCTTTTATGCTTTCAATAATACCATAAAGAGGGACCACTACACCTAATCCTGTCTCATATTGTGAATATTATGTCGTTTTCCTGGAATTTAAAAAGTATTTAACGAATAATTCCTTCATAGAAATGTATTTAATTGCTATTAAACTTCATGCGCCTGATTCCTGATATTAAAGTATGCGGTAGAATGCACACGTGCTCAAAGTCGTAATACCTGTTTATTAAATGTATGACTTTCGATAAAGCGTACGAAAACCCGGTTTTCTTGTCAGTAGGGCAGATTTTGAATGTTTCAAAGACATTCTTGACACCGTTAAATTATTAATGAAAATATATAATACGATATCGTTTTCACTGCGAGATTTATAAGCATTTTAAACGACCTTTGCAATATTCGCCATTCTCCAAATTCAAATTCGACATTATTTTTGTTTATTATATCTGTGCCAGTTCATAAAATATTTATTACCAATAAATTAATGTTTGCTGTATTTTTAAATGTAAAAAATCAACGATATCTTTTAACCGTTTGTGTGAATAGAAACAAACACAATAGAGCTCTTTAAATGCAAATATTGTTAACAATATTGCTTTAATGTTTTTTAGGCGTGGAGAGCGATCGGAGCCCCACAAACATCAATAAAAATCGGAGACTGGTGAGTTATTCATTCTTAACCTTTGACAGAAAGGTATTTTATAAAGAAAATTATATCAATATTCTTCGTCTTCGAAAAGCTTAAGCGATAAACTTTTTCATTGCTTTAAAATATAAATAGACTTTTTGAAAAAATGATTTATACATTTGATGAAAACGTCAAAAGTTGTTTCGGATGTTATTATGGTGGTACAACTGAAATAGATACTGGTAGTACGATTATGATAACTTTCTCAGAATTTCCAAATTTAAAAAAAATACTTCATGATATTATCGGATGTAGTTTTATTTAATGTGATATGAAAACATGTTTCATCTCTATGGTGGATTTTTGGGTCTACTATTTGGGCAAAGCACGTATCGTACATTATTAAATAAAATGTATATGATTTATACCAAATTATTCAAAGCACCTTTAAAGTAATGATAGCCAATAAATAACCGAGTGCACGCTGAATCTTTTGAGAAGGTACCAAAAATTTTGTCGATACTTTACAATAAATATTTTTATTTGGTTAAGCGCATCTGTAAAAAATCAATGTATATTTTAAGCGAAATGTGTTATTGTCAACGGCTAAAATATTTATTAACACTTGTATAATTAAAAAAATATACTTCGACTCAATTAAATACTGCAAACTTAGTGACTACACATAGTAAACGAATAAGAAGCTCTACAATACAATATCGATGTATTTATTTATGTGTATGTAATTTTTTTTTCCAAAATCATATTATTTTGCGCTGGTTTATATGAATTTGAATTTAATTATTGGACCTGAATTGGGCATGTCTGAGAAATCTTTTGCGTAAAGTAATCAAGATTCTTTTTATCGTAGTAACCACCAATTTACTGGAAATATCTTTACAAATGTTAATTAAATAAACTTTTTTAATAATCTAAATTTAATTAAATATTCATAATTTTATTTTTGAACCAGTGTTTTCGAAAATTTATGCGCCTTCGCGCCTTTAATTATGAACATTTTTCACGACACCCTAAAAACTGAAAAGTGGGATGAGTGAGTCCGCTGTTAACCACACAGACTTCGACTAAAACTAGACACAGCTGTCAAATTTCCCGTTCCACGGTTGATTTAGGTATCGTCTAGTGATTTCCACACCTTGGTATATATTCCAATATTTTTTACCCCAGCGTAGCGATTTTCCTTAACAGAAAATCAATAAATCAGCGTTACTAGCAGCGCTATGCAATGCCGCAGCCACATATTCAGCGTCCTGGAGCAAGTAAACGGTTGCGCCTCCTATAACTTCTCGTTTTTCAGCTCTCCTGCTAAAAAATAATATTTCCTTCTGTAAATTACGGTTTCTCGTTTTTTAGGTCTTACATTAATTACAAATTTAACTTGTAAACCTCCCCCCCCCCCTGATTCGTGCCCCTGGTACAACTGCTCTAGATGCTCCTCGGTGGCTACACCACTGCCGCTATGATTATCGTGGATTCTATTTAGTAGGAAACATATAATATTAATTTGTAATAAACATATAATATAATTAAATATTCCTTTATTTAAAAAATATATAATGAGTTCTTCCAGTTGATAGACGCTTCTAGGCTTGAAAATCATTACGGTGTATTATTTAAATCAGAAAATAGTTTTGTACCAACTCGGAATGAGTAGATAAGTCCTGGTTTTGCTCAAATCGAGGTGAAAGATAAAGTGGATTACGATACTATGTGACGATAATTGCTCTAAAACGAAAATAATGTAACAATTATTACCATAATATTATATGAAACTTCCAGTGTAAAAGATATCAAAATCATAATTTTCTTGATTATGAAACGATTGAAGACAATTCATATTATATCTTATATATTGCCACCAACGCACCTGTCAAATTTAATACAGAAATGACAGCTAAAATGTATCATTTCCAACGCATTTTCTAGCGCATTTTGTCTATGTATGTTAAATTTTAACATTTGCTCCTTCCCTCGCTCTTATTGTGATTTCAGCACCAATCTTAATACCAAAGGAAACCTATTAATTAGTCGATTTTCAGCGCAGTCGCAAAAATCATAGATTCTAATTAGCGGTCAACTCGTTAAATAGTATATTGTGATAAAATCGGTATCGACCCGGAATTAGCTGACAAGTCTTGTTATTGTTCAAATCAAGTTAAGAGATAATCTAATTCTTTTGCGTTGGGAAGTATAGAATAAAACAGTATCAAATGAGCATTTTAAAGAGAAGTTTAAGGATGTTATTAGATTGTCTAATTGGACGTAGTTAAGCAGAAGACGTCCAAACTATATAGTGACAAATAAGATGAAAACGTGATTGAAATTCGTACGTTTAATTGAATACTTAAATTTAGAACAAATAACAAAGTTTGAAATCCCTCTCTTGAAATGTTTCCTGCCGTGGAGTTACCTACTTATACCGGGTCGGTACCTACTGAATTACGTCACACTCTGATAGACATACATATTATTATATTATTTTCTTTAGCCATAACTCTGAGTATTGTAAGACACCTTATCCATATTAATTCAATGACATAATATCACGTTTGCGAATTATGCCTCAATGGGCGATGCAGTCTTGAACTGTTAAAAATCAAGCGGAAACTCATACTGGATGATTGAATACTGAATAACAACGCTGACAATTTACGATCAGTCGTGTTTTATTATACAATGTGATAATCAATTATACGAACAGTGAATTACTGGTTATTTCTAATTTTGGTTAAATAATCTTAGATAACCTTGTATTATCACTACAAAAAAACAACTCTTACAACACCTAATTAACAAAAAAACAAGTTTGAGAGCATAATAGATTTTTTCGATAATCACAATGTGTACAATTTAATACACATTCTATCAAAAGGATATAATGCCGAACTAGGGTCTAAATTAAGCTTTTACGTTTAAAAAAAGGAGTACCTGTAAAATTGTCGACCAGGAAAAAGACTTTTATAAATACATATCAGATTGGGTAAATAAAACATTGGTTTAAGTATGTGTGTACTTCAAGGTTGTGTCTATTTTATACTTTGATTTTCCCCTAAATCATTTAATAGACGTTTTTGTGCCTCCTGTAAATTTTGTTCTATGTGGGTAACGTCCTTATTTTACTTTACACAGTCGATATGAATAAGTTTTGTCGATGACTTCTTTCGGTTGAGACAAAAATGTCTATATCTTACCTGCTGTCGATATATTAATCTGTTTCTATAACCACTATAATGGCATTACTAAAGAAAAACCTTGTAAAATTATATCATACGAAAATAGCAATTGCTTTACATATGGCTGATTATTCAAATCGTTTAATGTAAATTTAAAAAAACACAATAGCTTATAATTGAATTAACAAGTAAACGAGAAGATTCGCTCTATTGAAAGCCTTCAAAAAAAATCAGCCAATCAGAATATCATTTAGATCGTTGTTAGTATTTCGATAGAATGATCAATGTCAAGTAGTGTATATACAAATATCAAATATTAACATTATATTTAGCACTTTTGCTCCAATTTAAAGATATAATTTTTATGCATACCCCGTTTATCAATGCTGTCAAAAACTTAAGTATATGTATAAATTCCACAATCAGCATAATGAAGTAAACAATAGATTTCCATGTATTTCAATTCCAAACCATTTGTTTCAAATGATACATCTCAAATGCAAGCGTTTGAGAATTCACAATGCGATAGATTTCTCATTTTCACTTCGTTTTGCATTCCCTGAGAATTGCGATAATTAATTACTACTCGAATGAATAAATAAACACTTTCTTTACAGGCTGAATCGAATAAAAATGATCCAACAAAATAGTCTATTGCTGAATAAATGATTCAGATTGATTGCGCGGGTATTTTTGCATCGCTATTAATGAAAACAAATGAAACATTTAGATCAAAAATTAAGAAGATGCCTCGTACGTACGAGTATTAACAATCAGTCTGACAAGGGAATTTCACTTTATCGCCATTTTTGACGGTTATATTATTAGAATTTTGCGGTCTACTTGTAAATTTAATTTCATGGCTTTTAATTCGCGGCAACGAAATTATAAATTCAAGTTATGTACGAAAAGACGCCTATCATTTTGTAATTAGTCAGACCGATGGTTTGCTTATTAAAAATAAGTAAATACATCATAATACTTATTAAAAATGATTTATCTTCACATTGTATTGTGTTATTTTAAAATGATATTTAAATGCTCCACTTCAATATAAACATACTTTTGAATCTGGTGTAGATCATGACGTCATCAAACAATCTTCTCCGGTCATTTCGATTGTATTTTGTAACAATATTCGCCGAAAGTGAGACGCATGGATCTCCGCAGCGTGGATATGTTATCCAGAAATGGAATATATGGATCTTCGCAATGTGAAGAGTAACTTACATTGACATATTTTTTATTCCCTGAATAGTATTGCTTACTCGACAAATAATTTTTGCATTTGACGTCCATGCATTTGAACGCAAAAAAAATAATATCTTTAATCTCCACGTGGCTGAGAGGTAAACGCGCGTGCCTTGGTCGCGGTTTGAATTATTCAGTAGGCAGTGTATTAATAAATCGAAGTATATTTAATATACCGCAGTTGTATACTGAATGAATAATAATTTCATAGACGTCGAGTTAGTCGTATCTTGCGGATTTAATGTATTAAAAAATGTTATACCGATATAATGTATGTAACATCATACAATATTTACCAAACGTTCTTGTTCTCAATTATAAAATATGTACGCGATGATATTATTTTTTAAAGATAAACCACGGCGAAGTCGTTATTTCAATGCGAGTACACAAGGAAATCACAAATCAAGTAATTTATCAACGAGATTGTAAAACAAACGCCTAGCACTTTCTCACTTAACCGTTTTTATTAATAATAATGTATCATTTGTTTCTGCACGAACGAATTCTTCTTACCAACATAATAAAATGACGTCCTACATTGATATTATTGTGGTTGTTGTCATTGTTTTTAATTAAAATCGTGTTAGAAGTTGAGGAAAAACTTTTTATAAGCCGAGCGTTCGAAATAAGGAGGAAATATAATATACGAAAATTGTAAATAAAGTGTTATCAATGCTTTTATTTGTTGGCTATATTCGTGACGATTTGTATTTTACATTGTATGGTAATTATACCATTTGTATAATTTTAAGATTCATCCAAAACAAATATCATCATTTGTATAAAAAACCTTGAAGATCACAGTGTAGAAATCAGGACTACATCATAGAGCTATATTTGGAATTATCTCACCATAAAACATAAATGAATTCAAATAGCGTTAAAAATCATCTTAAACGATTTTTTGTAAAATGTATTCTATGCTTAGATGGGATGTTTAAGAAAAAAATCTCACTTTTAATCAAGCTGCAAAATTTGGAACAGTAAATGACCTCTCGTTTATAAATTTAATAGACAATTTGAATGAAATCAGGCTTCCACTGGATGAAACTTTTATGCGAAAAAAATAGTAGAAACATCACAGAAAAAACTTGGTTGCAGATGTGCAATATGTTATGAAAATAATGTCAGACCCCTTTCACTTCGACCATTAAATTAATTACTATGATATGAAACATAGCCACCCTTTTTGGTTTAGTGGGAGTGCTCTTGTGAGTCGTTTGAAACCGAGAATTTGTTTCCAGAAATTAGATTAAAATTCAAATAGTTGTTTTAGTGTTTCACATAAAAAATCTGGAAGAAAGTAATTTTACACAGCGCGTTTCCTATAACTGCTGATTTATCTGGAGGGTTGGATACTATCGTATCTACAATCCTATTACTATAAGTAATTTGTGAAGTCACTATTAAGACGTCATAATTCATGAACAATCTAGTCACAGATGATCAGCAATTTGCTATAAAATTCCGTAGGAACTTTATTCTATATCTCGTTACATGATAAGTCTCTCGTTTGTTACTCATAGCAACAAATGGCAAATAGATTTTTAAAGTCTCTTCGTGTATTTAAATTATGGAAATGTGAAGCCTCAAAAACTTAATATTTGACTGAAATCAATCGTAAACACTAGTTCGTTATTTTGGTATTGCGATGTTACTATGACGATAAACAAACATTAAAAACAAAAGTTTGTCATAAATTCAAATATCGAAAGAATTATTTATATATGTATAAATATAAATCCTTCAGGCGCCATCTATTAATTAGTGTTTGCAAACTAAGCTCTGTTCATTTTTTAGATCGTATATTCAAAATTGTTTTATAATTATATAGTTATTAAAGTAATTAGTTTTTTCTGTGTTTGCCGGAGCTGGTAAACGAATAAAAACTTAAACGATGTAAGAAACCTTATGTTTAGTAAGAGATTTATTTGATATGAATGAGATAAGATATAAACTATCATGCTATTATTATTAACTTTCTTTTATACCTATCATTTGAAAAGATCATTAGCTATACCACAAAATTGTAGGCATGTTATATTTTTCGTTGTATGTAAATACGTAATAAAAAATGTTTTTCGAGAAAATATACATCGCTAAAAAATAGTACGTATGAACCATTTGGCGTTTGATGAATAGATTTTACAAGAATGAAAAATCGTGTTCACTCGTTCGTGTTTGATCATTATCGTGCATTATATTAAAATAATTGCGAACACACTACACATGTTGGCCGAAATAATGCAAATTTCGACAAAAAATACGAAACGGTTCTCATGTGCATTTATTTGCCTCGTAGTCACGGGTTTATTCAATAATCTGAAGTCAGATGTAGTAATAATAATTATTTTTAGTTTTGAAACAATCAAAAATGGCCATCTGGGTGTTATGTTTATAATACTCGGGATATTACTGTGTCACAGTGTTTTTGAAGTTTGTGAAGTGGTGAACACGGTGGCATTTCGAGTCTATTGCATGATTCATTGCCGTGCATGAACACTAATTCGTACAACAAACACTTTTCTCTAAACACCGTAAATACATGCCAACTATTTTAAATGTTTGGTAAATACTTACTTTCCTTAAAATTATAAATAAATGATTTTCATTTTATATATCAAAAAAATCTGTTAAGTGCGACGTAATAATTTAACTCGTTATCGACATATAAATATAAAGCAGTAACAAAATATGACACAAAGTTAGATCTTTCTTCTTCATTTTTGTGGTTAATCCATGAAAGGTTTTTAATCAATCATGTAAATAGGCTGATATGATAATGTGAAAAGTAGGGATACCAGTTACATGCAATTATTAATACACGTATAGTTATATTTAGTAACGGGAATATGTAAAAGAAACTTTTTACACGGTACAATAATATATGATTTACATAACGCTTCATTTGTTGTTGAGGATTTCGAAAAACGTCAAATCCAGATAATTTAGCTATTCTATGCATATAATATACGTAGATAGGGCCCCGCCACTGCGCAAGGGCGCCTGAATATGATGGACGGCTTTTTATGAGAAAAAATAAATAAATTCGACAGTTTTTTTTTATTTCAAATGATATTTGCATAAGTAAAACAAGTATACCATAAAACTAATACAAAATACTTAAAATTTATAAATCAATGAAAATATGTTTATAGATAGTTCAAAATACTTTTTGCACAAGAGCGCCTCCTACCCATGACGCGAGAGTGTAGGTAAGTGCATCTAGATACTCACGCTATAATTTAAATACATAAAATAGACATGTGACCATTTTTAATTTTGTTAACTTTCATATTTTTCATTTCAATTCAGATATAGTTTTAAAATAAACAATATATGAATGGTGTGATATAAGTCCTAAAAAGATTAAAATATCAATAAACTCATCCAATGGTACCCAAGACGTAAGGCGGTCATAGGTGGGTCAAATTGCTACCGAATTGACGGAATGTGGAAAGCCGTGGAATGTGGGATTAATATATACGTGATATGTACATATATGGAATAAGATTGATATTAAAATACAGCATTCCGGTATTCTTTATTTAGTACTACGCCTTTGATTATAATGCCGAAGAATTGCCGCGCAATGTATCATAAATGGTGTCTATGGTTTAAAAGCCCTGACCTTTTACATAAACATTGTTGTTCTTTATCCAGTCACAATACATAATCTATATAATGTCATGAGATATCTGACTCCGCGCTTCGAAGCGATGCAACTCGGACACATACTGTTATTGTATTGTGACGGACGTGACAAATATGTAAACCAGTCATTCTCAACAAAAGCGATCGCCCTTTGAGGATAAAAAATCGAGTTAATATGGCGATTATTATTTTACACGTTTATTTCATTTCAAGTGTGTTGGAGATTATTTAATTGCAATTAGTGGTCCCTTCGTTTATCCCACTAAATTTCTGATTATTTATTTCTACAACATGTGTTTTGTAAATGTGTTGAATAACTAATACATACAAATGTAATAGTCCAAATGTACGAAATATTATACACAATGAGTGGCATAGTTCATTCAAGGGTATCATCTGTAATGGATCTTGGAACTGTGTTTGAGAGTAACCTCTCAAAAACTCAAAACTCTGTATAATTCATTAGTTCTAAGCAGGCTAGAGAGTGGATCGGTT
>JAGVSQ010012102.1:0-11840 GCA_022683975.1 Rhyacophila evoluta | reverse complement strand
ATTTAAAATCAATTTCCATCAAGCACCATCAGTCAAAAATATTAATTATTAAAAAAAAAGATATTATCCAGTTCACCAATCGTATAACTTCACAGGACGGTAGCTCAAAGCGTAAATCTATTAATAAATCACAAAATAAAAAAAATTGAAGAGTGTCTCTTCATATGATTCACGCAAAAACAATGCTCTGGTCAGCCAATATTTGGCCCAATATTGTGTGAAGAGACGATATTTTTCAACACAATTTAACTGAGATACAAATTTAAAAGCATTTTCGGGTTGGCTCAAAAAATTTAGAGGGCGACATGGTATTAGAGAACTGGAAATACATGGAAAAAAGATTTCTGCCAACATACCTTCAGCAAACACTTATATAGACACGTTTAAGGTGTTTGTAAAGAAGAAGGATATAATGAAGAGTTTATCTATAATGCTGATGAGACTGGTTTAATAAGTTGAAAAAAAAACTTCCCAGCGAATTTTTAGCTTCAAGGTGTGAAAATACCGCACCAGGGTACAAAACCAGTATACGAGATTTGGTGGCTACTAAAAGAAAAGCTATTTTAAGGCTTTGATTATTTTAATTCGCAATAATTAAAATTAAAGTTATAATTTGCAAATGTATTTATCAATACATATTTCAATACTACAATAATCGACATAATATTCACAATATGTGGACATGTATGTATATTTTTCTTTCTCCTTTTGATATTTTTTTTGTGTTCTCGTTTATCCATACTATCCTCATCCTCAATCAGTGCGAATAATCGAGGTTCTATTGTACTGTTTATTGTACCACCACTCTATGTAGGTAGATCTTAAGTTCAATGGGGAGTGGTGTATTAAATGACACTACAGCACGCTGTACTGTAAAAAATATTGGAAATCAATATTGTTTGAGACCAGCAATGAATAAATGTATACACCCATAGCAAAATCTAATAAAAAATCTTTTCGAAAGTCAATCATAAAATCATCATAAGATCATAAAAGTTTTAGTCCACCATACCAGCTGTTTATACATTTTTTTTTAATTATCACTTTATGATATCAACATGAAATTTACCATTGAAAAGGAGTAGTAAACTTGATGTTTTCACAGGTATTATTGTCGCTGGAATACAGAACTATCCTGATTCAAATTTTAGTAAAATTGAATTTTCTACTAAAAGTGATGTATGATGTATGGCATACTTACAAAGTATGCTATGTATAAACATAATATATTTATAAATAAATTTCAGCAAAATCGCAGTACCGTAAATAAGCGGTTTCTAACCTTTTTGCTACTACAACCCTATTTTAATCTAGTTCCTACTAAAATTAAAGTTTTGAAACAACCCAAAACATACTTATTGAAAATTATATTTAGCCCTATGCTTCTTTCAGACTTCAGCTAGTAGCCTAGTATAATCATTATTAGAAAATTTACAGGTTTTTTCATAAAAAATGCCGCCAAAATGTTCAATACCATATCATTACATGGCAAATTAAAAGGAAGTTATTTAGTTTTTTTATCTGCATTACGTTACATGTGCTGTACCTTTTTATAGACATACCCGAAATCGTAATAAATAAGCTAAGTTATAACTTCACTTCAGGTAGGTTTGTGATTTGAATTGACATAATTTATTACCAAAACCTGAGTCAACAGTCAAAGTTTGTCAAATAATAAGTAAAAGCAGCTAGTGCGCAAATTAGAACTGATTCTAATTTTTCAGGCTAGTAGTAGTCATCTCCTACCAAACACAACAAGCAGGGAACAATTTCTGAGCATGTATCTTGAGTCATATTTTTTGCGTGAAAATATAGTTTTGTTGGAATGAAGATACGACTTTAAAATTTGTGTCAGAATAATTAAACCATAAATGTCTTTAGAATATTAAGCCTCCACTCTATAAAAACAGAAAAGCAAGGCTGTATCAGTACATTGAAATTGTGATTTCACTTCTGTTCGGAAACAGCCCTCAATGTCGCAACGTACTCTTTGGGATCTTCTGCTTCTAATTCCTTTACAAAAAGATTTGTAGCTCAGTGCACCTTGTGTGCTGATCCATTTTATTACTTTTTTGCGATTTTTTTTCTCCAGTTCTTCCTATATAGCCATAATAATTGAAGTTGTTAACTTATTTATTTGTACATAATGAGTTGTGATGCACTCTATTCATTTTGAACCAATCTGACCATTTTTCTGTTAACAAAACATTTAGCAAAAAATGTTTTGTTGAAGCGAAGATGTAACTTTATATGCATAGAATTATTTAAGCCTTAACTAATTAAACTAATTTCTAAATCATTTAAAATCAACTGCACCATCAGTCAAAAATAGTTAGTGACATTTTTCAGAAGTGACTTTGATGGTGTGCATCTTTTATGAAAAAAAATATTAACATGCTAATTATTAATGGCGTCTGCTAGCTTCTAGGTTACTAGCCCAATATTAACAAGGCATTATAGGTAATATATACCTACAAAAAAAATGCGAAAAGAAAATTTTTCACCAAGGTAGTCAAGGTAGAAGTTGATAGAATTTAACATTCCATCATTCGCACAATTATTTCAAATTATATTTCATTTTGCTTGCTAGGCTGAATATGAACAAGTGTGTTAAGTTCATGTTGAAATAGACAATTGATTCTAATATAATGGACTGCTTGAAATGGTTTAAAACTCGTGTTCTTCAAAAAGAAAGAAAAATCAAGTAACTAATTGTAAGATAATAATATAAGTAGTGTATTGATGTGACTTTTGTTTCTCGGATATGTTAAAGTTATTAAAACTTAAATTAAAATACCTATAATATAATACGTTACGCACCAAACACTAACTGGATTGCACACACTACTATAGCCTAAAATGTCAGTCATTTAAATCAGTTAATTATGTAATAACTAATTCAATGAAATGTTTATCAAAGTGAAAACAAAATATATTTCAAGAAAAGTAACACAAACATGGGTGTGCACTACAAAACAAAAATATACAGTGATCAAAAACATCTACCAAATATAACCACTCAACTAGTATTACAAAAAAGATAGTAAAACACACCAAGATCTATAAAATGCATCTGCAATTGCGTAGCAAAAAATGACCAAAAAAAGCTAATTTGGTGTATTTAAAATATACTTAATAAATCACCCACAACACAATATAAGCAAAACAGATATTGTATTGAATATAAATTTTAAGGAACATAAAATGAGTGACAGGATAGATTCTATACATAATAAACAGCTCTCTTTAATTTTGGTCATTCTTTGCTATGCATATGTTGTTTGTAAACCAAACTGCATGTAATTTTTATTCACATGTTAAGTATCTCAATAAATGGACCTGCAATAAAAATAGCGGAAATATAAAGATGCATTGTAAAACTCACCACTGGAGGGAGAAAGGGCGTGGGGTTTGGTCCCAGTATGGGTCTGCCTTCTGGCAAGAACAGATATTGGTTTGGAAGCTTCATTAGCAGACAAGGCCCGTTTTCTTAATTTTGGCCCAAAATCATCCTTTATAGCACCGGTGGACATTGCACTAGAATAAAAATCATTGATTCTATAAACTTGAACATTATCTGCATAAAAATGATTTGCAATGTTTATTTTAAATGACGAAAAAAACAGGATAAAGTGAAGTTAAATACACCTACAATCTAAGCATTGGTAATACGACATGCTCGAGTATGATAGTAAAAGATATCACTTTGACATGAAAACAAAAATTGCAATGGAAAATATTATTGCATCTATAAAATATTACTGCCATAATCCCATTCAAAATAAATTATAAGGAAGGATAATCAGTAAGTTCCAAGTGATGGATAATGATAAACTATATCAGAGGACAATAAATACAAGTTTTAATTTTCAGCCAACTCAAACATTGTAACCAACCATAAGAATGAAGATAAAATAACAGCCAATCCGCATATGGAAAATTCCCACTGAGACATACAATTCTTATTACTTTTGTGACATTCATGAAATTACACTTGTGATGTACTATATAATATATTAGAATACATACTGCAATATAGTGGCATGCATGCTTTGAGCAATATTTGGATCTTCTGTATGCATCCACAATTCTCCTGCCCCAGTTACACTCGACCGCCCCACTTCCATATAGAAAAAACATTCTGAATCTCCACATCTAGAATAATAGAGAAAAGGGGGTAAATTATCATGTTCACTCACAAATTACAAACTTGCACTTCTTCTAAATGATGATTCGAATGCTCGTAGAAAGAGTACACTTTTTGATTCAGCAATGGGAATGAATCTCGTAATCCACAGAACAAAAAATTGAGCATACACTCAATACTTCAAAATCTTACAATTATTATATGCTATAAAAGTGTCTCCCTAGTAGCGTAGTTGGTAGCGTGCGCGCCTAGCGATCCGGGTTCGATTCACCATCTGTCAGATTTTAAAAATCCAAAAATGCAGGACTGGATGCCGATCGGGTTGAGTTATTGTCTGACAAACAATTCTCGTGAAAAATAATCTGTCTTTACATTCCGGAGATCCATATACTCCTCTTTCGGAATGGATATCTTCACATATGATATGTAAATCCATATGCTCCACGTTGCGAGTGAACATGGTATATATATATAATAAAATAATAATGATATAGTAGGATCAACGCAATGTCCTAGCAACTCTTACTGCCCTGCCATTTTTTTAACATTATGAATTAGTTTTCGAGCACATTTTACAAAAATTTTGATCTTAAATGTTTATTAATTGGTGTCTTTATGATCTTTTTGAAAAAATCTTTAAAGTCTTTCACTCATGAAATTTGAACTACTGAAAAACGTCTTCATATTGCGGAGATCCATATACTCTTCTTTCGTAATGTAACCATTTTTATTCCATGGCAGACAATCATGTAAACTTAAGAGCACTTATTTAATATTTCTGCCCCGATACATGACTACGGAGCTCTACAACAGTAATTCCATCGATTTATCTTCTTTTTTTTACGGATTTTTTTTTCAATAAAGAATGAACTGTAACACGGCTCTAGGATTCCAAACAAGATGGGATATTACAAAGACATTTCACCACATACCTCCTGATACTAATCAGTGAAAATTCAACAGTGTCCGTGGCTCTCATGTCGTGCGGAATAACATTGTTTGTTGGTCTAATCTTCACTAACGATACTGTACGATCTGTTAAGCACAGATTATAAAGGCCAACTATATTCCGAGATGCACCCAATCCCTTTTTTTGTACATTCACTTGCCATACATGTTCTGAAAAGAAAAAATAATGGCATATGTAATAAATAAATAGAAGGCATCTAATTAAGAAAGTAGCCATTTATACAAATAGTTGAGTGACATAATTACTTACTCTGACCATTAATCAAATATGTGTCCAGGTATCCCTTGATTGGCGCGCATTCGATTTAGCATGATTTATAATTAGCAGACCCAATTTTTTTGTTTCATTTAATTTTATGCTAGCAAATATATATTAGAATGTAGGGCCGGTAATCAACCGATAAAACAAATTTCCATCTAAGCACAAAAATCTTTTTTTATCCATATAAATAAAAAGAAAAAAATAAATGACAACCTATTAATACTAAAGGAATTTCTTTACAATAACAATATGTCAAATACGGATAAAACACATTGTGTTTTATATGTTTTTTGCTAAGATTAGAATGCATATTATACTTAGCAAGTAAATTCATACTACCTCTAAATAATATTAGGTGTAGGCTAAACAGATGTTCGATTAATCAATCAAATACACTGTTCACCCAAAACGATAAATTAATAAGGTTATCCTTTGTAAAAAACTTTTGATATGTTACTCTTAGAATGCATAGAATATAAATGCCTACAAATACATCATGACATAAAAAAGTTAAACAAAAAATATCATTTTAATTATTTATGTATTTTAAATTATTTGAGATTGTAAAGAGATTTCTAATTTCAGCTTTTTTTCAAAAGCTAAGATAGTATTATAGAATGTCTATATTGGCAAAAAAGTCAAACAATGTAGAGAAATGCATTTCTCGAGTCATGACTTAAAAAGCAAATTCCTTAAAATATTCCAACATTTTTGCATTATTGTATTTGTTTATTGGACATCTATGATATTTGCTTGTACCACGCAAATAACAGTAGCTTTTTCTCATGCCCAGTAGTGTCTCAATATACTACTCATATACATACATACATATGGGGATACATATGACCAAATACCAGGAGTTATCCTAACTATCAGAAAATAGTGGAATAGAAAATTCTCAAATTAAGAGAGAAATTAAATTACCAAGTACACCTTTTACTTTTATTTTGAACTTAAGTTAGGAATTTGGTGATATTTCTTTGCCGAAATGGCAGGATTATTAGAAACTTTTGTTTTTGTCAATATACTATAAACAAATTATGTATAATTTAAAAAAAAATCACAATTAAAAAAACTATGTGGATTATTATAGCTAAATTTGATAAAATTGGTCTCTGAGATTCTTCAAACTAATAAATTAAAACTAATTAAATGTAAGACAATTAAGTGTCATTAGCGACTGATGAGTTTTAAAACACCTGTATTCCTGTCCATAAAGTGTCACTATATTCTAGTAAGTCATATTCACATTCTAAAGATTAAACAAGCTTGCAAACTCAGTACATTCATTTGCTAGTGGTGTCATAAATTCAAAAATTGAAAAAATCATTATGAACTAACGTCTAGGATGAGGGCTGTCATCAGGAGCAGCATCCCCGTGCAGAAGCGATAATAAAGCCTGCAGCCATGTCGCCAGCTCTTCTTCTCCATCTAAAACAACACACATGCATTCCTCTTTAGTGTACAGAGCAATGACATGTTTCTGCCTGGTGTCCAGCCGACGTGTGATGTTAAAGCAACTCTTGAGAGGTATAACCCTTTTGGGTTGAGTGTTGGACTTCCATTTTTTCTCCGAATCATAGTACTCCAGCCTGGCAGAGTTCTCAGGAGCCTCCGATTTGAGTACAAAGAATTTCTTTTTCATGGTTTTGAGCTTTTTAAGGTAGCCCTGCTTGACGACGAGTGCCGTTCGCGAGGGGCAGTCCTCCTGTTTTTCTTCCATCGTGATATAATATAACATTCAGTTTGTTCGAATCACTCGAAGCGGAAGGCTTCGGTCGCCTTCCCACTTATCCTCATCTCACTTTATAAAACAATTCTTCTCCTATAAATTTTCTCATATTTCTAATGTTCATCGCATATCAATACTCTTCCCAATTGTTATTTTCAACATTATAGAGGAACACTTGAACCCTGTCATTTTTAATTTATACATGTAATTTATGGTAACCTTGAAATATAATAACATAGGGTTGTTGTTTTATTCGCGTGCGTTAAAATAATATTATTAAAAAAAATGCAAGATACAAGACTCGCAGACAAAAATAAACTGAATTTATTTTATATGAGTGGCTGACGCGTAAATGAAATATTTTTCGGAAGAATGAGCAAACACTAAAATCAATCCAGATACAATAATTGCTGTTTGGATGGTAATCCTAGGCCAAGGACGCGTATAACAACATCATACACATTTCCTTCATACGTAATAGCTCAACCAAAACAAGCACATTCCAGGTCAATGAAAGCCAGGAAACAGTCATCATACGCTGAACACCTATAGTGTGAATGATAGTTATATCTCTTTCCGGCGCTACAATTAGGTTGTCGAGTGAATGCGACAGCAATAAACGTAGACAGTCAGACAGACATACTAATGTACGCGCAAAACATTGCTACATGAAAGTCACGCTTTACTATTTTTCTAATTCATTAAAATTTTATAACACGCTTTAAAAAACAAAAAATGCGTGGATGATAACACAATTAACACACCAATCAGAAAATTAACTTTGTCAAGTATAAAATTGCGCGTCTGAAAATTGTAACGTACGACCACAATATTTTATTATTATATACGACGAAAACAATAATTACAACGACGGCGAATGTTAAAGAGTCAATTATAATGATCTGATCCCTACAAAACAAGGCGAATCACATCACACAACATAGATACTATTGACAACATAATTTATTAATAAACACCGAACCATCACAGACACGCTAAAGAAAATACGTCTAGGGAAAACAGTGACAGCTAAAATGTGCTCGGGATACGCAATAATACTTCGGCGGCCTTGTGATATTGCGAATATTGCGTAAAAAAACACATACACTTAACGCATTGTCATAAAGATAAAACACTGTCGAACAAAAATTCTAATACACCAGAGTACATTATTTTAACTCGTAAAAAATGTCTGTTTTTACGCCGCCCGCAGGTTCAATCCACAGAACATGAATAACATAATATGAGCAGACTGCCAACCTGTCATGATTACCCAAAGTCGTCAAAATAATAGTGCAATGTATACTTGAACAATAAATATGTATTGTTCACTATTCAGTAATTCACTATTTTCGAACGTCATTAGTCCGATTACATCATAATCATTGCTTTTTTTTAAATAATTCCTTTTGCCAAGTAAATAATTCTGTCACAACATTTCGTTACAGAATATTTTGTGTAAAATACGCATTATACAAAAATAATTTAATTTTAATCTTTACCCTTTTTTGTGGTGTTAAAGAAAATATTTTTTAATTTCAGTAGTTCAAATTTCATGAGTGAAAGACTGATCATAGAGTTTATTTTAAGATTATAAATATGCCAATTAATAAACGTTTCAGGTCAAAATGTTTGTAAAATGTGCTCAAAAACTAAGTCATAATGTTAACCCTTTAACAGTACGAAAAAATATCATTTTTTGCCCTGTATGCTAGCAATTTTCTAAAAACTTAAAAAGGGCAACACATTGAAAATACTTACGTGATTTATGGCTTTAGATGTTCTCGATCAAGAATAAAAGCAAACCAAGGAAAAAAACCATACCACATGGCTTGTAGCACGTATTTACGATTCTTTGATTAGGGTTGTCACACCTATTTTATAATATTATACCGTTGAGAATTAATTTTAGAATAATAAAGTTTAATGCAAAAATTAAGAAAGTATATCACACTAGTCACAAATAGTTAAAAGATTTTTGAATATTTAAAAAAACCCGATTCTTTGTTACTTGCGCTTAGGTTAATTTTGCACCCCGACAGGCTATCATCGAATGAGTGGGTTTTAGGACTAAAGTCATCTTCTTTCCACTTAAAAACATCGCCAGCGGGTGTTTGAAATATATTAGATTCGTCCAAATCTTCATTGTCGTCTAAATTAACTTCATAATCAGAAATGAGATATTCTTCATTTGCATATTCATCTTTTGAGAAGTCATCACTAAAATCACTATCCATTTTTTGGGTACTTATATAATTTAAAAAAAAAAATAATAAAATATTTTATCACAAAAATATAGCCTAGATGATTTTTTTACCGTAGACTGCTTTATCATGAAGAACTATTTACGTATTTGTATGAATAAATCAACAACGTAATAACCCTGCCACCTGTACAATTTTTCTTACATTTTTTATTTGCATAAATGTAATAATTATTTACCAAAAGTTACGACAGCCCTGACGACCTTTATACAGTTTTCGTTGAATTTCTCTTGTAAAAACTGTCAAAACTAAAACTTTATACTCATTTTAGGATCCTTCAAGATATGCCGGATCTATATTGAATGAGGAGAACTGAAAATTAATATTAATTGATGCTGTAAACATACGAACCTACCGGTGGGCCTTTAGCTGTAGAGTGGTTAAAATAGTGGCAGGGCGGTAAGAGTTGCTAGAGCAATGTGTTGATTTTACTATATCATTATTATTTTATTATATATACACCATGTTCACTCCCAACTTGGAACATATGGATTTATATATCATATGTGAAGATATCCACTCCAAAAGAGGAGTATATGGATCTCTGCAATGTGAAGAAGTCTTGGCAGATTATTATTCGCAAGAATTGTTTGTCAACTCAACTCAAAAGGCATCCAGTTCTGCATTTTCAGATTTTTAAAATCCGACTCATGGGAAATCTAACCCGCATTCCCGGAATTACTAAGCGCGCACACTATCAACTACGCTACCGGGGAGACAATATCTTATTTTCTACAACTGTCAATCTATAAATATTTACTAATGATGGGAAGATGGTAGTGTTTATCAGTATTATTGACGTTTTTCGTGCAATTTTACAAGGCGGATACGTGTAGGCCAGCTATTTTTGAAATGAGAAAAGCAACTTTTTTGTAAAGATTTGCCAAATTTATGTTTCTTAAGTTTTCCATTGG
This sequence comes from Rhyacophila evoluta, assembly GCA_022683975.1. NCBI lineage: Eukaryota > Metazoa > Arthropoda > Insecta > Trichoptera > Rhyacophilidae > Rhyacophila > Rhyacophila evoluta. The sequence continues at coordinate 1,552 of JAGVSQ010012102.1, read as the reverse complement.
CATTTCCGTACTAAACTGTTAAATATTGGTTCAAAATACACACGAATAGGGTTGTCACAATTTCAGTATTTTAGTCACTTTACCTGAGGTAACCATTAAAATCTTTTATAAATATAGATATATATTCTGAAAAATGGTAGATTTCAAAACACAACGCCACTTTACATTTTTTGCATATGATCCGATTCTTGTCGTTTTTTTTTCTTTTACATATTACACATCGTTTAGTGGATATAAGTTATTGCCCGGTAAAAAATAAGTAAAAAGTATCGTTTATAATAAGACGTATATATAACCAGAACAAACAACGAACGTATATGTTTTATATTAATATACCTGTCAATTTATCAATGCATGAAATCATAAAAATACGCGCATAAAAAACAAAATCGCTCCGTTGAACGAAATTACAGACACTACTTACACAAATAATAAATCAAACATTATTCTCACTCGGAACAATTTACTGGGAAATCCCGAAAATCATCGCCTGAGAAGTGAGACGTGACCCTGAATGACAAACGTCAAGCTCAACGCTTACTAAAATTGCTGATTACGATTAGTATATCGACATTTGAGATGCGGTAAAAAATTAAACAACTTGCCAATAGATTGTAGAATACGATTGTATAAAATAAAAGTCGAAATACATTTTTGGTGAAACCATATGACGTTGAAAAGAGTTGGCGAGTTAACTCGTGCGTGGCCTGACGGTACATGCAAAGTTCGGCGAGATAACTCGTCAATGATACGCAGAGCGTTAAGTATTGTAGGATAAAAAATATTTTTCCTTGATCCACTATGACAGCTCTATTTTAACATAGACAATATATTTTCTAATTATAATATATATCTATGGTTTTATTATTCAAAATAAATGTCAAATAAAGTAGCTTGCACATACGTACAAACATTTTTGAAGTTTCGACTTCGTCGTAAAATTCACAAAATAGTTTTAGAAAAATGTTTCAGTCAGAAGATTTCGATTATGTAAGTATTGACAAAATGAAATTATCAGTTAAATACAAATATCATAAATGCATTTTTTATCAATTAATATAATAATCAATGTTGTGAAAATTTCTTGCAGAACTTATCCGATGAAAGCTTTTCGATAATTGATAAGGACATTTTAAAAATGATGTCTCAAGTAGAAACTAACAATACGAAAAAAACTTCATCTACCAAGCGTGAAAGTACATCTAAGAATTTGCATGTCGATGACCAAGAAAACATGAAAATATTATCTCGTATGCCTATCACCGAAATAGTTAATGACTCGTTTGATAATTATGGTAGAGCTACAGATCAAAGTAATTGTAATCCTAACAAAAACAAACGGAAAAGAAAATTTCCAGGACCTGCGGGGCTTTTACCAGACTCTTCATTAAATCTAATACTAGGAAATTCAATTCAATCTTCTCAGGTCGTTATGCGTTTTTATTTATTTATTATATTATTTATTAAATTTAGAGTTTATTTGGTTAAAATGAAGCACAACGTCCGCGCTTTCGAAAAGATGTCTGAAGTTAGCAGCACAAAACGCTCGCAC
>JAGVSQ010012101.1:0-11840 GCA_022683975.1 Rhyacophila evoluta | reverse complement strand
GCATTTTCAGATTTAAAAAATCCGACCAGATGGGGAATCAAACCCGCATTCCCCGTATTGCTAGGCGCGCACGGTACCACTACGCAACTACGCTAACCGGGGCAACTGAGAACCGGGGATTTATATTATAAAAATACATGTAACAAAAGGCAATTTAGTTTTAATTATTGGAATTAGATATACAAAATAATTGTATTCTATTTTCTAAAAGTGATTGTCACAGTTGACAGAGCATAAAACGTAATTTTATGAAATTAGTAAAACTTCACTACAAGCCATCACGTGCATCGTAGTCATTATTGTAGAATGGAAAATAATAAATTAAACAATGTAACCACTTCATAATGGGAGGCAGATGGGGGCAGGATTGGACCTTTTAGTAGGCTCGCAACGTGCCTCATCAGGACAGATTTGAATGTCACTTGCAGAAATTAGGTAAATCATATTTGCCAAACGACTCCCAGCCGACCTGCCCCCCGTCGACTTTCAAAGGGTTGCTGTTAATTTTTTCCATCCCCTTCTCTCTGATGGTCTCATCGCTTCTCCAACGCCCTCCACGTTTTTTGGATGTAAATCACGCGGAATAAGCCGATCGTCACTTGAAATTTTAATTAAAAAATAGATGCCTTGCGTAAGTACAATTAACGCTTTTTTAACTGGGCTTACGGAAAATTATTTATTATTTTTTTTTCACACGAAAGATGATTGATTCCTTTTAATTTCAGTACGGATATGCACAAATATTCGTGTATTCGCGTACAAACATTTTTTATATTAACATTTATATTTGATTTATTGTTTTAATCTAATAATTTAAATAATTTTGATGTTACTTTTCGAAAAAATACTCGTTATAAAAAAATTAAACTTACAGGTTACTTAAATATAGCACGGGCTTTTCATTTAAAGAAATAATAATCTATATATTATATCGTCGTATTACTGGCAAAAGACGTTAAAGTAAAAAAGTGAGTTTTGAGATAATCGAGTTTTAATGCTTGATCCTCTTTGTTAAATACATTTTACGACAATTCCTATCAAATAATATATTATACCTTAATACCGATATATCGTCTTATGTATAACTTTGACCTTATTGAAAATAACAAGTTTATAATGTATTTTAATACTTTATTAAGCTTTTAAGAGATATATAATCAAAATTAACACAATATATATTCAGAATCCTGTTGTAACGAAACCTCTTTTGTTTCGTTATACTGAATATATGACAATTATTATCATACATTGTATGAACGGTTGTTTGGGATAGTAAAAATATAAATTATATTGGAAATTTCGTTACTTCGGTATTTGTTATAGAGAGATTTGGCCTGTAATTGTAAATACAAAGTATCATAATCTTGAAATCAGCCAATCAGGCAGTACAGTATATTATAAATTCGTCAATATAAGAATATTTAAGTTAAAAAATAAAACATAACTATCATTTCATACAATATATAAATATTTTGAACAAATTAAAATAATATAAAATAGTTTTATCGGTGTACATTATCGTTCTCAAGAATCTTAATCACTATTGACTCCAACGACGACATTAAAGCATAAAAAAGGTTAAAGCTACCGTACTTTATACATAACATAGTATTTTTTTATAAATACAAAAGCACCATAGTACAATCTAATACGTTACATTATAATATTGTCTATACCGTGAGTATACTAGTGAGTTTCAATACCGCATCAAATCGAAAGCGCGTTGTCTGAATACCGTGTTATGAAAGGAGTACTTGTATAAATAAACACTATACAACACACACCATATTATATGTTGAACTGACTTCTCAGTGGATATAAATATAAACCTTGTAACAGTAATATCATCAGTCATGGCCGAATTACTCCTAACTATTATATAAATGCAAGATATATTCAGAGCTTCACTGTTACTTTTACACTTAAATAAAAATGAATTCTTTTACACTATTAAATTAAATAAGTGAATATTAACATTGAACATCACAATGCTATATTTCTAGGTTATGTAAATAAACGAAGCTCCTATTTCGTTTCTAAATAGCAACATTAATAATTCATGAAAGCTTTTACTACAACCAATGAAAAGCTTTCTACTTTAATTCTTACAAATATTTTAAATAAACTTGAAATAAATTTGCCTACATAGTGAAAAATTATTAAGTTAATAATTAATGAAGCTTTTAATCCCTCTAAATTAAAAAAATCTTATTTCTACATATATTTTTTTTACAATTTATCAAAGCATAAAAATATCCATGACTTTGTAGAAAGCATTTAACATTTTAATATTACCAGAGTCTTTCTAAAGATATTATACATTATCATTGTCATATCTGAACAACGACTGAAGGATTGAGTCGTCATTATCACTCATCAGTGATCAGCCATGATTATCAAAATGTAGTATCTTTTGTGTATTACAATATTATTCATATCGAAAGTTTATCATCTTTACAGTGGCGTACTTTAAATACATTATTATATAAACTTTTGATGAATAAATTATATACTGAAAGTAACGCTGTAAGAAACGTCTAGCTTTGAAAATTTTAACTATTCCATTATATGTTTCAAATATAAGCAAAATTTTGAATAAATTTACAAATTTAACTTCAATAAGTGTGTACTCAAATAAGACTCGAACCATTGCAAATTTATGAGAGTGTATCTAAACATCATTATATATCCAAAACTTTTTATATTTTGTGTAAAAATAACATTTTAATTAAACTAAATAACTATTTCAATAAATACATCTTTGAATTGTAATATGCTGTATTTACTTTAGCATATTATATTACATCAATACTGTCATATTAGATATCAGTCAATATATATGCTCGTTTCTTTTATCTTATAGATGGCGGTATTGATCTCATCGTTTTTTATTTAGTAATATGTAAATTATTAAAGAACATTTCTCAAACTTGTATGCATACTTCAGTAAAATAGTATCCTAAAAATACGATTTCCATGTGGCTATCAGTTACAAATTCTTGTTAATTATTTATAGGAAGATAGAAAATATATGCGTACTCATATAAATGTAAACAACTCACAAAATCTAATGGTGTCGTAGGTGAATAACTTCAAAGCTATAAAAAGTCAATTGTCAGCTTATTTTTTAGCATTTTTATTATCTTTATATTTGATATTATTGGATCATGCTGTATTTTTTGAGCATTTTATCTGACGTAAAATTTTATCAATATAATGAAGATTTGTGACGGTTCTTTGAATTTATTGTCTGAAAAACCATAGCTATTCTTTAGTATGAAGTCATTCAACTATGCTATTCATAATTAATTGTAGCTTCAGGAGACTAACGTATATTGTATTTTAACTCTATTTTCAAATAGATAATTGCACATTTGGAAATGTCAATTCACGTAGTTGTGAATAAATATATTACAAATTAAAATCTATTGTGTACTCCATGTGATATTTTTAACAAACTAAAGCAATTTAACATACATTTTGTCATCTGTGACTTTATTAATTGAACGTGCAATGTATACAAAGTATATTTCGCTTAGATATAATAATATATAACATAATAAAATACACCCTTTCCTACTACAGGCCAAAGAAATATTTCTTCAATTCTATCCCTCTGGTCCCTTAAAGTTAGTCAACAATTATTGTAGAACTAGTTTTTGAAACGATAAATATACATACGACAATAGCAAGTCCAAAAATAGAAATATTGATTTAAGTTTTTTTAGCTATAAAGGCTCCGAACGTCGAGTACATGGACTTTTAAAATTGTATAGATTTTTACGAGTAATCTCTTTCGGTTCAAATAGTCTTAATATCAATAGGATACGTATATTTCTGGCACGATTGTGATACTTTGAAAAACCGTGGAAATTATCCGTTTTATTTAGGACTAGTCATGACAACGGCGTGACAATCGATAAAGCTTGTTACAGTCATTTTTAAATTTTGAAATTTCAACTTATTTCGATATATTATTGCATAGTATATTATTACTTTTACATAATTTTGTCAGAGTGAATAAATGCGCACACTCATAAATTACTCGCGTCCGTGTTAGAGTCCCATTGCGGCGATTTCAATGTATATTGTGGTAAATGGTTACTCAATTTTCTCAACGTTTGACTGACGAGCAAACGTCGTGGAGAACAATCAAAAGTATGAATAATGTATATCGAACATTCGCATTGAATCGGAAATGGTGAAAAGATGATATGCGGATTTGTAATATCAATATAGCTGTGACACTTTACTGTAGACTTTTCTGATTCTTTCAATAATAAAATTATTATATTTTTGAACAGTCAATGAAGACGAATCTTCATTTTGTGACGATATATTTTATATAATGTCTCCCTGATAGAGCAGATGTTAGCATACGCGCCTAGAAATGCAGGGAATGTGGGTTCGATTCCCGATTTGTCGATTTTCATAAAAAAATCAAAAATGCAGACCTATAGGGTTGAGTAATTGACTAACAAACAATTCTCGTGAAAAGTTATCTATCAAGATGGCTTCGTTGCGTAGATCCATATACTCCACTTTCGGAATGGATATCTTCACAGCGTGTTAATCCATATGCTCCACTTTGAGAGCGAACATGATACAAAAAAAAAAATATTCAAAATTTTATCGCATATGTCTTCAAATTGAAATTTTATAGACAATAGTCTGAGACCAATTTTTATAATTGCAAAAATACGGCTTCAAATAGATTTTCAAAAAGACATGGATCTTTATATTTATAGATTTTTACTCTTCATTGTGAGCTCAAGTCAAACAACCTTTTCTATATTTAGTTTGCGTTGCTAGGGAATGGCTTCATTATATTTTTACCGGAACAAAAATAATACAGCAAATTATGTATGTTTTATTATTTTGGCAGCTCAAGAAATAAATCTTTTGACAGCGCAATTTTCTCAGGAAAAGATTGAACGGGCGCTCCCCTAGCATCCCCTTAGTAAACAAATACGTCACTGACTTTTCCCCCGTGTAACTAAACCTCAGTAGCGTGCATTTTCTGGGAATAGGATGTAACTAATAATAATTTTCGTAATTTAAAAAATATTTTTTCTGTCTGACGTTTAATTAAGTACCAGTAAATATTATATTTTATCAGTTAAATATTATCGCTTTTAATATTTTATATAAAAGAATTAATATTTTTTTTTCTTAAAGGAAGATTTTAAGCAATATCATGATTTGATTACGCTACGGCTCCGATTTACTATTTAACTGGTAGATAGATGTCTGTTTTACAACAGTTAACTAAAAATATATATACATTGTTTTACTAGACTGTTTATTAAAACAGGAGTATTGGCATTTGCTAAACGATACAAACTACCAATTTCGTCGTTCGTTTCCGGTAAAATTTTAGTAATGGAATCATTGTATATTCAAATACAAGTATTTGCGACGATTAGTTTTATCGATAACTATTTCTTTGGTAAATCTATTACAATAATACATAATAACTGTCGAAAAAATCAATTTGCTTGTAAAGTTATGATTTAACACATTCATTTAAAATGGGCATCAATATTACATTTAAATAAACGTATATTCAAATTACAGGCATTATTTTAATAATTATACAATAAAAATTGGTCAATATCTTATTAGCCAAATAGTTAAAAAAATACTTCTTTCGCTCCTGTTTGAATATTTCTATGTTTTTTTTTGTTTTTAACACCTTTACTATTAATTAACAAACTTAATTTTTTTTTTAGTCACATGAATCTATTTTACAAAAACGTGTCTTAATTTGTGTCAAATTTAATTTTTCTGAATTTCTAATAATTATATTGAATTTGAAACAAGCTATGAATATATTTAATCTAATGTTGTGTTTGATTATACCATAACCAATAACCAATTAACGTTTAAGTATAAGAAGAGAATAATTATTAATGATAATCGAAAGGGGGGAAATAATAATAATAAATATTATTGACCTATTGTACTAATCATAAACTGATTTTAAATTCAAATATAGGATTAAAAAATTATAGGAGTCTTATGATAAATGTCTGGACTTGATGTTTATCCAAAACTATTTAACGAAAAGAAAAAATATTCTATTACTCTTAATGATTTAGCCCGTGCGTTTATAAATCACTTAAAACCGATAGTTTGTTGGATGTAGTCCGTTTTGCTCCATAAAACAAAATTAACACGATTTTGATGTAATAATAAATACTGCCCAATAGACTAACAACTAATTTTCGTGAACAATACTGATTTCAATATGAGTTTTACGCTTTTGAGTTAAAACTATGAACGAATTATTTGTAACAACAGTACGACTGTGAAACCGTCATTAAATTAAAGTTATGTTTATTGTGTGTTTTGTATACGCCACTGTTTTAAAGTGGGGCGAATAGTGGAATGAGAAGAAGGAACTAAGGGGCGTCGTCTGCCGTAAAACTTGGAATCAAAGATGCCTTCATAGCAGCGCTCTGTAATTTGGGCTCCGCGGGTTGTCTACCTGTTTTAAACAGCGCGTCAATTATCGGCGCCGGGAGGCAAAGGGTCAGATTTCCTTATCAAAGACAAAACATTATCCGGTACTATGATTTCTCCAAATGCCCCGCGACCGGTTTCGTTCGACGTTAAGTACCGGGAATTGTACGCTCAGTTACCTACCGTAGTCACTTGTACAACATCGATTATGAGTAAAAGATAAGAATGTTAATAGCGTATAATGAACATTCCGAGAGATCGTAAGGAATGAATTATTCGAATTTTAAATTTATTTCTAAAACATACCGTGACCAAATTTCGGGTTTTTACGGTAATGGGATGTTAAAACTTAATAATTTTGTCACTTATATTAATTTATTACATGAGCATTAGCCTTTCAAATTTACATTTAAACAAACAATTTATATTGTACAATATTTAGACAATCTTAAATTTTCACGAATAGCTTTTTTATGTCTTCCTATATTCAATATTAAAATCTTAACCAAAAAGTTTTGAGAATATGAATAATTAATATAATTTTTTTCTGCATTAATTTGAAATTTTCATATTGACGACATTTACAAAATTTAAAATTTTCCGTTATTTAAACTGTTTCAAGTCTTCTGTTTCTAGTATTATATGTACTATTGTAATACTCCATATAATAAAAATAGTTTACCTCATTAATTAACTTTGAATTACTAGATGCTAGTTTGATTTTTGAGAAGTTATACTTACAAAATATAATTAATGGGGTGCATTTATTTGCCGCTAGATGTCAAATGCATTGCGAGATTAATTTAGCTTTCTCAAGTGCGTTTTATGTGAGTCATTATAAGTTACAATAGAAATACCTACTTATAATTAATATCAACAAGCATACAATTCTTACAGAATTATCAGCGATTTCCTAATCTTAAGAATGAGTCTTGTGAGTCCTGGAAAGTAGCTTCAATTTTACTAACTATGATTCCATCGGCAAGAACTAAATTATAACGAAATCTTTGTGTAAACAATTTTGGTTCTATAGGTTAATCTATGGTTTCAACAGCCGTTTTGACTATGGCATCTTTTGACATCTTCGACTTTGACGAAAACATCAATTCGATTTTAATTATTTTGGAAATTTTCTACAAAGTGTCTTCAGTTTTATTAGTTATGGCTTTGTCTGTATTTGTTCTACACCTTCCAGTAAAATCTCTAGTGCAGCGGTGGTCAACCTTGTTCCTACTACCACTAGTGGGCGATTTAAGCTTTCATGATGGGCGGTAGAAGTTTTGTCCGATGCTCAGCAATTTCGCTAAATTCAATTACTGCAGAATCGGTAGCGGTTGGAAATTTCTACTAGCAACAAATATACAAAGGTTGAATACCTCTTATCTAGTATAATACGACGTGAAGCTTGTGACATGATTTTAATTTCTATACTCTATATAATTTATATTTTAAAAATACGTCAATTTGTACAAATTGTCATTTTATTTTCTTCAGGTTACAGGGTGACTTGGTCCTCCTGAACAATTTTAACACATGAATGATACGTGTTGTCAACTTGTGGCCATCGATATATCAAATTTCAAATCAATATTAAAATTACCAGTTTCGTTAACATTATGAAAATGGTGGTAAAGAAAGGTCATCGATAAATCAGCAGATAAAGAATTGATTAAATGAAAGCAAATAGTCAGGGAAGAATTTATATTTTATAGAGCCCAGTACAAATTAGAACCCAACACTCACTTCTATTGCTTAAATATAATTCTAAGCTTACTGTTGTTTTTATAACCTAGGACAACACAGACGTCTTATTAGATATATTTTTTATATTTGATCTGTAGTCCTCTTAGTAACTCAGAAGTCCTGTGTAAATTGTGTAAATTCTATTAAAAAAAACTGGAGAGTTCGGTTCTAACCATAAATAAAAATTTTCACAATTTTCTTCAGAGCTCATAACAAAATATATTTTTTGATAACTTTGTAACCAATATTTGACAATTTAAAAAAAAATTGACGCATTATAATGAAAAATGCATCGTTATAATAAGATACATATATATTAATAATTATATTATATTTAAACCTTCTCATGTTCGCTATCCTTGTTCATTGTAGTCAATCTTGCTTCGCATTACGTTCATGTATATCTTCGTAATTCCCAAGATATATGGATGTAACTATTATTTGGTTTTAAGTATTCTTAAATAATATTTACTAACGTGAATATTCACTATTATGTATATATTTTTTTTAAATATGTACCGTAAACCATACTCGAAAATAGTTTTATATCACTGCTTTCATTATATTTTATGAGGTCATATATTTCATTTGAAAAAATAACATCATTAGCGAATTGCAAATGGCTGATAAATACTGTTTATATATGAATCAACTTTTAAAATTAAAATCATTTCAGCAAAATAAATTCATCAAAACTTTTATTGATATGATATTTAAAGCGCCTTACCACCATGTCTCAAACTAAAATTATTTTTAATGCATTATACCACACATCCATATGATGCCTTGTGGAAAGATTTATATGGTGTATAAAAGTGTATATCACAGAAAAAAATATGAAATGAAACAAGTGAATTTGACGCCAGGCTAAAGTTCACTATAGGATTAAGTATAGCGATAAATAAAGATTAGGTTATGGGGAATAGTCGATGGGTAAATCGAGGTATTCACTTATTGTTATGAAATCCCTTAAAATCTTATTAATAAACTATAGATATTCAAGTTCAATAAAAAAAAACTGTTAGTAAATGGGGTAGTATATATCCATTATTAATTTTATTCAATGGTTAGAAAGACACAGTTATGCACAATAATAGTAATACAATAAGTGTGCTTCCAAAAATTTGGAAATGTTATTTTAAGCTTTCAAATATTTAAAGCTTCAAAATTCGTATCCTGATTTGTTTAAAAATATACCAACTAAATATTTGTATTCTTTCTTATATCTGTTATATATTTTAAACTATTTGAATAACCAAAGTCAAGAATTTCCATGAATAAATAAATATTTACACAAATTAGTAATATGGTTCATATTTATGAAATAAGTGACATCAATAATCTAATTTTATTAAATAGACATTTATTTTTACTAAGCATAGAGCCCTGAATGATTTTGAAATAGAATAACTTAGTATGTATGATTTTTTTTCGTTTTTCAGTAAATGATTGCAACCTTTTGTCGAAAACATTAGATTTGTTTGAGTTTTTCAAAAAATTGCCATGGATATAATTATATATTATGCCATTATTAATACCATACATAGGCATAGATATTAAATAAATATTAATTGATACCAAAACCCTGTATGTAATAATAAAGAAACGTTTACGTTTTTACAGGTGTATGGACTGTGCCCATTTGATGTATTACTAAACTTTTTAAATAAGATAATTTTGTGTTGAAAAGTAATAACATATTCACATAATTAATTTTCAATGACTCTCATTACCATTTGTTTTAAACTTGCTAACATTATCTTATACTATATATAAGTGTTTCAAATACATGTATATTTTCCATAGCAAATAAAAAAAATTACTTGCCTCTGAGCCTAAGTTGGTAGGCGCTTATGCTTCGATATCAGAGGTCGCAATTTCAAATCCCATAGTTACATAAGTTTAAAAAAATTGCAAGACCAGTTAATCAATGGGTTGAATGATTGACTGACAAGCAACCATAGTTAAAATGAATTCTATCATGGCAAATCATATACTTTACATTCAGAATGGAAAGAGTTAAAATTAATGACATAATGTATATTTCTAAACTTTTTATAAATTTCACTAGCAAAAATTTCAAATAAACTCATCTATGGTCTTTTACACTCAATAATATAGCTTTGGTTGACAGAAATCTTTTAGAATATGTATATAAATACAAAATATTATATAGCTGATTGTATGTCTATGTATTATATAATATTTATTGTATCACACTATAAAAAACAATAGACATTTTCAGATACGCAACGAATATCACTCTATTTATATTGTTCATATTCCCCTATATTTATAAAAGTAAAATCCTTCATCAACTTCTTTTAAACTATTGCAATAAATACTCACCACGTGTCAAATGTAATATTCATTATTTAATAGAAAACTCGATTATTTTAATTTACCACAAAACGTTTATTAGGAAGAGAAGTCTTTTAAACCTCAAATTTCTTGTGCCCACTACAATTTTACAATATATTATCATTAACTTCCATATATTTTTTTATAAAAAATATTTTAAACTTATATTATTTTTTCCTCATGGATCGTCTTATGATCGTATTTTTAAGAAGTGCAAGTGTGCATGGAGGAAATATAAGATCTAGTCAAAAATTAACTAATGCATTAAAGAAATTATCTATTTTATATATCCTCATATATTTTGTAACCCAAATATTTCAAACAGAGGAAACCAAAATATTTCGAAAAATGATTCTAATAAGACTTAACAAACTAGCAATACTAGGCCTTTAAAATCAATATTCATCCATCACCATCTAGTGGTAATATTAATAAACTATAATTTTATTTTAATGTGATATTTCAAATACTAAAATAATATTTTCTTTGTGAATATTATTGAAAAAATTAAGTGACACATTATTTAAAATTAATCATTTTGTAATAATTCTTAGTGGACACCCTTAATATTGGATAATAATAATACCAACACTATAATAATGTACCATGAGCTTAGGAAATTCTTCGGGAAAGTTATATTAGAAGAAGCCTAAATGTTTTCGACTTTATTGCACTAAATACACATAGATGTCAATATATTGATGTAAAAAAAATAGTAATATGGGAATTAAATAAAAAGAAAAAACATTAATAAACATAAATTTATATATGAACTGATTAATTGAAATAATATTTCACAAAAGTTGACCAATTAAAACTGATTATTTTTGTATCTGTCAATTAATTTTATTAATTGTTATTTCGGTTATACCATTATCTTGACAATGGTGTTACAAACGAAGTAGCTAGTGATAAAACTAATTAATGTATAGAATAAATTATAAGCTTATGTAATCTGTTGTTTGAAAATCACTATTTTAGAATATCTTTTTGTGCTTAAATTTTCATTATTTATAGAAAGAAACTTAGGTTACTCGGTAATTTATAATACGTTCTTTATACTCTATGTCTTCATATCTTCATACTCTAAAACATCTTGTCGCTATAATTATTTAGATATATTTCAATGTAAAAAGTCATACCAACATTTTATATTTTATCATCTTATTTATTAACCCTTTAGATGCGAGGTGCGGATATATCGGAATACTATTATATACTATATTGAATATAATTTTGTTTCGTATTCCGACATTCCTTCGTCTGAAGGT
>JAGVSQ010012100.1:0-11841 GCA_022683975.1 Rhyacophila evoluta | reverse complement strand
CGCGGTTTTTGTATGGGAGGCCCTCTGAGCACGGGATTGTAGAGCGTCTATAGACGCTCATGGCATAGAACCGGTTAATGAACAAAGAAATGTATGAATCAATATTCAAGACAAAATTTGGTTCCGAAACGTCAGTTATATAGTTCTAGTATAACAGATTGTACTCGCGACTCTGAAATGATAATAATAATTAATATAGAAATATTGTGTGTATAATTAAAAAAATATTTCAGTTAAATTGAAATAATCTATTAGTATATTTGTCTGTTATAAATATCTTGTCAATATAAAATAACCACCCACTCATTCTTGTCTCACTGTTTATTCTTGTAACGAGAAAAGCGTTCTCACTCAACTGATAAATAATTCTACAGAATATTGAAAGCTTTTTTACCAACTTAAATTTGATAATTGCGACCAATTTAATTATTAAAAATTAGAGACACTGAAGCTTTGCCTAACCTTCAATTTCACAAGTATAATATTATTATTTTTTGACGAATTCTATGAAATGCGTCTAATTGTAATTCGTCGAAAGTATTTACATGATTAAACAGAGTCCTACCAATTGAATGTTAACTCAAACAATATTATTTAATTTAGTTCTCTGGAGGAATCAAATAGCTTGTAATATATGTGTACGTAAGTGTCTAGGAATATTTGATGAAATATATTAAATGTCTTCTCGTATTAGTATATAACTGACGAGATTACTAAGTAATGAATAATACGATTCGCTAGGAATGGAATTACCGACAACTCATTAATTAATGAACGACAATTTGTGATTAATTATACTATCGGAAAACAATAATTTCCTATGAAAATTGAGAGATAAATCTATGGTATTTTGAAAACAGTATAAATTATTCGTTTTATATACGTGCGTCTTTTGCAGTTAAAATGAAATCCAAAGTGCTTCCTTTTCGTATAAAAGTGGTTATTACATAACGCAAAATGCGGATTTACATTTGGCGATACCGATATTCAAAGTATTAAAATTGAAGGAAGTTTTACAGTTTTTAACGTCATTATAATTTTATTGAGTAATTTTATTTTCCGGAACAGTAGGCGCAAAAGTTTTGATAGCTTTGGAATAATTTTACACAGTGTAGTAGTTATGAATATTTTACGTCAATTTAATTGTGATCAAAATTATATTCTACATAATATCAGACTTTGAAAACTCTCTTCTAAACGAGTTACTCCAACTTTTTGAAATTTTAATAGTTAGGAAACACAATTTCAATACTATATCTACTCAATATATATGATATGATTATATTTCCATCAGAAATAATATTTTAAAATGCAAATCCTGATCGAAAATTGACGTGAGACTTACTTTATAGAGTATATAAATTAAATGATCCTTGAAAAACATTCAAGTGACAAAATGCCGTTAAGTTTTGGCAAAATAATTATTTATTTGAATAACTAAATATTTTACCATGCCTAAACTGCATGAAAATTTCTCTCAAAATGTTTATCAATATATACTTCTTAAAAAGTTCTTCTAGGCCGATGAAACACGTGACGTATTTTATAAAATAAAATTTATGCGGCTAATACTGAGGGATTCAAAAACTTTTTGAAAATTGAAATCGTTTCCCGGGTGACAGTTTCTTTTGAGTTAAATCAATGAGAACGCATAATTACAATACAATTAGCATATCTCATTTCTTTAGAACAGAATAAATACCTTTTAGACTTTGAAAAAACACATAAAGTAGATAATTTTTCGCTTTACTAGATATTGATTCTAAAAATAAAATATAAGACAAAAAAAATACTGTCAATGTTTTGATAACTTTTATTCCCATATAAAGTTAAAAGCTATAATTAATTTTCAGTTTGATGTATAGCTTTTGATATCATATAAAGATGCACCGTATTAAATTTAATATAACGAGATTAAATATAATATAAAATTTTCAAAGTTCAAATAATGATAATTATTTATATATTTATGAATAAAAAAATAAAACAATGAGCTATCTCTCTACATATTCTATATAAGATGTCGTTACTAGCATTTTATTTTCGTCGTCAACGGAATTTTCTTATATTTCAGATGGAAAATAATTTCATAAGTCTTATATATTATCGTTGTATGTCATAATAGATACGTGGCCAACTCCACATTGTGAGATTGGATTTTTTTCCAATGCTGTAAACGCAAAATATAATATTGTGATAATACAGTTCAATTTCCAAGAACAAAATATTGCATTAAATTATTTTGTAGGTGCATGTCGATGAGTTAAACAATAATGTAATAATTTAATTGAATTTAATTAAATCGTATATTATTTAATTTTATGTTTTTGTGAGAAAATATTGTAGATATTTTAGAACAGTTTACGACCGTTATAATATGTAAGCTTGACGTACAATTAATTTTCATATTTTGCTTTTCTCGCATTTTCTCGAAGAACAAGAATATATCAGAATATAATATTGTATTATATAATGGAAAACATAAAGGAAAAGTATCGTGCTATGCAGCCTTTATTTTTCATCGCAACGAAATGTCGACGGGCAATATCTCCGCCCATTTTCACGATGCAGCCGTTCTGTTCACTGCAAGAGAAGGAGCATTTTATTACCACACCGTAAAGGCAATAATAAATGTCGGACAAGAGTTTCAAGTGTAATCAACGAACAACATATCTTCCAGAATATTATTTAGAGTTTTGCTGGTAATAAATTGACATACAAGAAAATTTTCAAGTAGTAAATATTTTAAATTTTACCACACAAAATTCCATGTGAAAAAAATTATGAATTAACAGTTTTTAGCAGCTTATAAAGGTATCAAATATTTTTCAATATTTTTCAGTGAGATGTCATGAAGGAAGGACAGGTGTTGAATACGCTTGAATATTTTAATCTTACTTATACACAAAATACTGAAGTTAGATAGATTGCGTGAATTAGACAAGATATGGAAGACGGACATAATATGTTCATGGATACATTTCCGTTTCTGATATAATATTATTATATGGGTTTATATATTTTTCGGTGAATATAAAGTTTTCGAAATATTTTAGACTTTTTTAATGTGTCATTTATTATTTTTGGGTATTTGGGTAAAGTTTCAGAATATGTTGTTGGTCGGATAGAATCCAGTACTTGTTTGCGTTACAATAATATTATGTTCAATTTAATGACATACAAAAACGATTGCTGTATTATCATAATGTGTATTTACATAGATGTATATATACACACTAGATATGTTCAAATTTACAAAGTATTTCAGCTATGTTTTCTCCGAAAGTGGAGCATATGGATCTACGCAGATTGAAGCTACCGGGTGCGAAAAAGTTGTGTATGGATTTCCGAAATGTGAAGACATATCTTGATAGATTATTCATCATGAGAATTAGTTGTCAAACAATTGCTCAACCCAATAGGTATTCAGTCCTGCATTTTATGATTTTTTTTATATCCGCGCAGCTCTAGAAATCGAATCCGGAAGATTTATAGTCGCGTAAACTAACCTCTACGCTACTGAGGAGATATATTTAGTATCCATGCAGTTAGAAGATGTTAAAAAAATCCGGATTTAAAATAACAATTCACATGGAGATTAATAAATATCAAATAATTTTAAACTCGAAGTTGAATAAAAATGGTATTAATAAAGTGTGACATATTTATGTATTAAAAATGTATATCCACTCATATCATGTAAGTAATTACTTACTATGCTATGATGTTTTATGCATCGTTGTTTTATAAAATGAGTTTAAAAAAATGTCAAACGTCTTCAAATTAATAGATTTTGCAATTGTGTTCATCTACAATAGTAGAGGTGATACAAAAGATTTTTTTTTATAAATGGAACACAAACAAGTGGATCATGTATTCTTATAATAGGTACCAAAACGTCAATGTTGGTAAATTTTGAATGAAGACACTGAAGTATTTTTGCCTGTGTGTGTTTTGTGTGGCAAGAGTCGTTTAAGTTATTAATTATACTTTCATGTCACATAAACTGGTTCGTAAAACGTTGTAAGTTTTAGATTGGAGAGCTGAATTTGATAGTTTTGTGACGGTATATAATAGTATATGCTTAGTACAGTAATTAATTACAAGGCATTATTTCAGACAATAATAGTAGCACTTTACGATTAAGGCATATATCATGTTATATTTATAAAATAATTTAAAAACTATAAATGTAATAAAATCATTAAAATCAACATTAAAAAATATGTAGCCAAATTGCAATTCCACATTTATTTCAAAGACTCGTTTTCTTTGAAGTCGATTTGAGTGAGAAATTGACTCTGCTTATAAAAAACATTAATATAGCTTATAAGTTATTATCGAGGCAGTCCTGTAATTTAAAATACTATATGTATAAATTAAATACATAAAAAAAATATAATCTATTACTTACATTAGGTAGATGTATATTTTATATCTGCGCTTATGTCGTTGTTTCATTTTGTCGTGCACGCATTTGTAGGTAGCGATTTTGTCGGCGCTGTTTTGTCATCTGCGCCAATGTTACGACACCGCGTTAAAATATTCATGTTCATAAATCTGAACACATTTAAGATAACTTCGACGAAATTTAGTTCGTATTAACCATTACAAGCATCGCGCGTAATCATACATTATTTGGCATGTTAACTATGTTCTAATCAAATATCTATTTCCTCGAAGTGGAATTAACGAGCTGTAATTTGAGCAACTTTGCTTATAAGCAAACAATAGGCTTTGTTTACCCAAAATACAATGACAAAAGTTTATTTGAGCTTCTCGATATACTGAGGAGAATCCGCGCCACTGGATTCCTATGCATATTTTGACTATTTCAATAGACTGACTTTGGAAAATGGTTACAAATAATGGTACAAAGCTGATCGCAGTGATTGTGAAATTTGTCTTTGTTGCGAATTGCTTTGACAACAGTTATGGGTTCTGAAGTTTGTTTTACTGGAATTTCAAGAGCTATGGCTATAATATTTGAAACTTTTCCGTAAACATTTAAGCTTTTATGCAAATGAACACCTCCTTTTGATCCCGCAAAATACATAGACACCTGTATACACTCTGCTTGTTGTACAAATAGCGGCAAGTTTAGTTTTAAAATTAATAAATCAACAAAAAAATTACCGGTAAGTTAAAATAATGATTTTTTTCTAAATTATAAAAACCCATTAATATACATGGTTAAGCACTTTATGGTAATTTTAATAATACGTATTTATTGTATTATATAAACAATCACATTAAGGAGAAACGAAAATGACTTTAAAGTTACATATTTTACCAACGGTAAAGATGGTATTGCTTATAAGATAAGTAATATTAGAAAACCAATAAAATATCAAGAAATGTTTGTATCTCCAAAATATGTTATTTTTTGAATCTTATAAGAAAATGTTATCCCAGTGTTAATACAATATATGACTTAGTCTTGTCCCTTCAGTACATGTGAACTCCCGTTGTATTTACACGTCATTGAAGATTTTTTCACTAGGGTTGGTTATTAGCCAATTGTTTTACACATTGGTCATAGTGACCTACATTTAAACTCATAACCTTTCATGGCTTGGTGAACTGCACTGAGCTTCGTTTATATTGTGTATTTTCAATTGACAAACTGACTGAAGTCAACTATATAATTATTCGAATAAATATTGACGTGAAAATATTTTTGTTCATGCGTTAGTACTTTGAATAAGTTTTGAATAAATTCTACAAATTATTAGTTGTATTGGTAGCTATTTTGACCATGCTATAATTGACACGACAATGAAAATACAAGTTGTTCGTTATAATGGTATGGTAACCAAATTATCTATCGATAATTAATTACTTACGACTAATTAATTTATAGAGTTATAATTTTATTTTATTATCGAATTGTGTAATATTTATTGCGGTTAAACACTTTATTGATATATGCAAACGTTCGTATTCGTATATGATTGAAAAGTTTGTTGATCTTATGTAAACATTAGCCGTAGGCATTAGGTAAGTACGCGTTTCAAGTTAGATGGTGAATTAGGAAAGGAGATATTGGGTTGTGCCTCGTATCTTCGTTGGTAAAGTTGCCGCCTGTACAAAGGCCTTGCTTCTTGGAGACAGTTCAAGTAATATGCCAAGCCAGCGACCAGTAATTACTGTCTCTGAAATCCGAACAGGCTGAATTTCGCGCTCTACTCAGCATATTCAAGATTACGGGCAAAAGTTTCACAAGTAATTCGCTAGCTATAAATGCATCTGAAGATTTTGTATTAAATTGCAGTTGATTTAACCCAAGTAAATAAAACAATTCAAACAAAATAATGCAATCAACGCATTGAAAGTTTATGTGATTATACATACATGGATATTTTTTTGTGTATTTATAAATAAAACCTTTTTATTAATATTTTATTCTGGTTGCTTTATACCGTTCACCGGGAGAGCAAAGATTTTATTGCG
This sequence comes from Rhyacophila evoluta, assembly GCA_022683975.1. NCBI lineage: Eukaryota > Metazoa > Arthropoda > Insecta > Trichoptera > Rhyacophilidae > Rhyacophila > Rhyacophila evoluta. The sequence goes on along the minus strand of JAGVSQ010012100.1, from coordinate 5,388 downwards.
TTTTCCCTCTCTGATTGTGAGGGCTTAAAGTTAAAACATTTTACAAGATTTTTTATAGTGTATTTCAACAAGCAAGAAAAATCAGACCGAAAAAAATTAAAATATCTATTAATTTCAAAAGCAGGTTTTTATTATTTTTGTGGTTTTATCTCTTCTCTCTATTTTCACTCTTAAATAAAATTATATCGAAGACTTAAGACTTGAGGCTTACGCCGTGGATCATTTTCCAAATTATTTATTCATATACATTATATAGCGGAGATATAAATTAAGGGCAGTTTACCTACTTTTACACGCTAAAAGCCTATTTTTACTAAAATGGCTACAGATACAATATATCCAGGGTTACTTCACCACATCTTACACGCTAGTTATATTATATTTAAAAAAATAGGTTAGTTAGAATATGAGCAAAATTTTCTTCATAATAATGAAACATAAATATATTTTTTTAAAGGTAATGGATATGTAACATTTAAAATATAAAATTGTAGATTAACAATCATTATATCTAATGCGTTAAATATTTTATCCATATTCGATCTATGGTGCCTAATCCATAATGTCAAGATTTATCTAAAACATGGTTTTTCCTGAGAAATGCTTGTGAAAAAATCAGTTAAGCATCTAGTTATGAGTATATGAGCATTTAAAATATTTATACAACTGCGATATTTGCACCCGTTGTCTTCGGCAAAGAAAGTCGCGCACTTACCAACTCGACTAACGAGGTAAAGCTTATGAATGATCACTTTTAAATTTACTAAAAAGTATTTATGAAGCAAGATAAGTTTTTAATGAATATTAAATGCATTTCTCGTTATAGTATATAATATGTAAGTACTTACTTCTTTGAGTAAAATAATATTATTAAGGAAATGCTTTATTTCAGTTTTAACAATGAAAAATGGGACTAGCAAAGAAAATTATTGCTGAAAGTAGGTGAGACCCAAACCGGATATCCGGTATTCAGGTACAATTTATGATCGCCAGTGGACGACTTAATAATACAGAGAGCAAGGCAGTACATGCCTGAATTTTGAACACTCTGCGATGAGCTCGGAGAGTTCATTTAGTGTCTTCCGCGATGTATGCACTTTCGAGAGTGAATAATGTAATATGGTACGTAAAGTTAAGATCAAATTGTTTTCACCGGACAGTTTAAGTCATAATATTTAATATTAAAATTTGTATTTTAGTTTTTGTGCTTAAAAGATAAAGACGTCATACTCGTAAGGATTGTGTATTTAATAAAAAACTTCGTACCATTACAATTTTCCATCAATATTATACCGTAACTTGTGCTTGTATTTGTTTCATAATTTGAAAGTATTTATTTCGTTTCCAAAGATTTTTTTTGTGTTCAAAAATAAAAATATAGTAGTTGCAGTTGTATTATCGACTGTAAAATGCAATCAATTTATGATAGTTCTTCAAGAAAAATGGCCCGTACAGAAAAAATGTATTTGTGAACATACAGTATGTTTATTTAGTGCAATTATAATTATTTTCACAAAAAAATTCAACCATCTTTTAAAATAAATTATCACATTGTATATTCAGTCATTCTTACTATTTTATTTGTTTTAGCATGATAGCTAAACAAGAACTATATTATATTATTAGAAACTATATTATTTATGTAGTACAATATCACTTTACTAGACGATGGTTTAGTATAATTCAAGGTTTTGTTTAAATGGGTTCTAAAGTTCGATTTTAACAATTTATTTACAAATTTTAAATTGAAAGTTAAGTGAATAAAATACTTTTCTCTCTTTTTACTTAACACATAAAATCAAAATTTCTATCCTACAAGTGCTTATATCACAATATCGAATAAAAAACCTTGAGACCACTTTTGAATTCACCAAAAATTATAATTACAGAAAATCTTCTTTTTAGCATTGTAAATATTTAAGAAAAGAAAAGTTTGCGAAGTCATGTCATAGAGAATTTATTATTTTACTCTAAGGCGTTTAATTTTTCCATCTGAATCTTTAAAACAATAGTAGAAGCACTAAGTGCACAATATCCCTTTTATAATATCTTGTGACAATATACAACATCGGTAATTGTTCTAGAATTGCTTAGTTGCCAACATTTGCAAGTAGTTAGCACTCGAAGTGAAGTGCATCTATCCTACGTAGCTTAGTACAGGAGCCAATATGTCCATACTATTCTACTTCAAGTGGTTGCATATATGAAGCCTTACGACAAGAGTTGTTGAGAAGCAACTGGCTCAAAATCAATGGAAACATCCATCAGAGTAAAGCATTTGGGCAGGTCGAGTATCTTAGATCTATCTATCTTAGAAGATAAATTAAATATTTTATCGTCAATTTGTGATTTTATAAATATATTTCATATGCTATAATTAAGAATAACATACATAAATGCAGCTTTAATTACATCCTTCTTAAAATACAAATTGATCAAAATCAATTTGTATTTTATTTATTCTCACGTCTACTCTAATATTATAGTAGAGTATATATATCCGCACAGTGTGAAGATGCCTGTTACGAAAGTAACGAGCAATTTTTGCCTCAGAAGTGCGTACGCTTATCTCTCGACCATTGAGAAGACATGGATAATTACAGTATGAAGATATTCCCCCCATATAATGAGTATATTGATCGGTACAAGACTTATAACCACTATTTTTTTCATAAAAATTGGCGGTCAATCAATTATTCTACACATAAGGTATCAATTTTTATATAATTTTCTAAATTTCAAACATCTTGTGAGCCAAACTCAAAATCTCCAGCATCAAACCGTGCACATTTATCTATTGGCCATCCACTAGTACTATATTATATTAAAATATAACAATATATAGCTATGGTTTAGGACATGGGCATGGTTGTGTTGAATCTACTATTACTATCTTAGCCCTGATCCTTTTTGAAGAGATGGAGTAAAAAAATGTGATATATCTCTTCAATTTATCATTTTAATTTCTTCAAGATATACAATTCATATTATTAAAAACTTTGTAGAATATTTTTTTCCATAAAAGAAAGCGATAGTATTTTATTTAGGATTAACTTATAGAGAAATATGTATATGGTAGTTTTTGTATAAATCAACAATTTTAGACAATACCAATCTTTACTAGTTTATTACTATCACGTAAGATATTAGGATCATCATTTTATACGAGCATAACGTAGTTATAATATTAAATACCTATGAAGTGATAAACTTAATGCACACTACATAATACGCCAGGATCTTAAGTTTGGTACATGAAAACCTGGGTTATAACTTCTGGGTATGTTAATTTTGAAATTTACGATGCATTTCTCTCCTACCGTGTTGGGTGAACTTTGGATTTACTTCGGGATGAGTTAGTACAAAATTTTATGCGACTTGGGGAAAATTCGTCATATTTATTGCTTGCAGATAGCTGTGCTTAGCGATGCACTGTTATTTATACTATAACGACAATACTCGCGTTTGGATATTGAGATATGGGTGCAAATTTATACCACCGCTGACAGCGTGGTTTACGCTGATTGAAATTAATTCAATAACCATCGGTAAATCGGCACGTGCTGTTTGTATGGTTAGTTTATAATATTGTGAGACTGTTATAAATGCCACTTTTATTATGTTTACTATTAACTCATTATTAGTGCAGTGCATCATTATTTGCGATTTTATTTAAAACTTTTTTAATACGATGATTTCATTAAAAAATTTATGCTGCCACATATTCTGCCAGAATTCTTCATTAAAATTTTCTCATTTATTTTAGTTAGTTGATTTATAGTATATACAGTGTATCTATGTTAAAGCTTTTATCTTTTGTTTAATAACTTTTAAATATAAGACATGTTGTATTTTTATTTTTGCTTCACAAATCTACAGCAGTGGTTCCTAAACTTTTCTGCCACGAACTCCTAAATTGGATAATAATTAATGAACCACAATAAATTTGGCAAAATTTCTATAGATTTCTACTTTCGTAAATTTGTCCAAAAAAATCTATTTTCGTACCTAAATGCGGTGAAAAGTGAGAATTCGCCCTAAATTCAAAAACCTTTTGCGAACCCCCAAATTAATTTTGTGTTGCTACAGACCCCTGAGAGTCGGCACAAACTACTTTGGGAATCAGTAAGAATTATTTAGCATAAAAAATCATTCACATGCATCATCTATTCTCTGTATGATAAAGTAACACAAAATTAATGTAACTAGACTCGAGATGAAATTACTAGCTTAGACATAATTAAAGATTCCATTTGGCAACTGAGAAATAGTTCTATATGGATATAAAACGTTTTTATGTATTATACCACTTCTTATAATAATTCACCTAATTATTTGTTTTATTATGTAGGATGAAAAACACGCTTTAATAACTATTTATGAATAAATCATAAGACTGGAAAGATATCGAATTTTCAAAATTGACAAATTCATGTTCTATCAACCTTGAAAATAATGAATAAAATTGTATTATGTATATTTATTTAATTTTTGGATTCTATAAAAGTAATTTATAGACCACATGGTACATGGTTAATGCGAATGAGGATGTATCAGAAATTTTACACTACAAAATTGACGGGCGTATTATGCTTATTATGTTGTGGTATAAGTGCTCGCATTACAAATGACTGGCTGCAGCCAAACTTCGACAGACAATATTCATAAAATAATACTTTTTAGTAAAGTAAATGTAGTAGTATACATTTTTTATGATAATTATCATTCAATTTGCTGTGTGGCATACTATTTAACTTTTTCTAAAACTTTGAAGGCTACAAATATAATTAATAGCATTGTATCAACATAGCTATGACATAATTTAAGTGCGGTTTTTGTAATTATTATATTTTAGCGTTAGGTATTGATCTCTCAAAAAAGGAATACCACTTCGTTCGCCATTCCGGCGCCAGCTGTCAAATAGCGTAACTTATTTTACTGCCGTATAATTAATGTTTTACCTCCCTCTTTATCAATGGCGTATACACATAAGAGGTTGCAGTTTCTTTTGATTCTTTGATTTGATAATTCATTCAAAATAACGCAATTATGGTTTAAGCAACGCTTTTGACTTGAATTCTACATTTTCAATTAATTCACAGCGGCTACGAAATAAAATACCACCACCGAAAAAATGCAACAATGTTTTTAGAAAATAATATTAAAAAAACATGTTCTTACTATGCAATGTCAGTTTCATTAAACGAACACCCAATACTCTATTTTTTACAATTGTGTTTATTTACTTATTATTACACGATTATTCAATATTAACAATAAATTATTTTTGTGTAACACAAACTGATTTGATAGTATATATTATTTAAAACTGTTAAACTTCCATATGTGAGATCACTGTTAGCGACCCAGGTTTCGCCTTTCGGCATC
>JAGVSQ010012099.1:0-11842 GCA_022683975.1 Rhyacophila evoluta | reverse complement strand
TGGGTTGAGTAATTGTCTGACAAACGATTCTCGTGAAAAATAATGTGTCGAGACGTCTTCAAATTGGAAAAATCCATATACTCCTCATTAAAAGTGGATATCTTCACACTGAGCAAATTTTTGGTATAAAAAAAATAAGAAAATGATTCACAGTATGTAATATAAAAAATACACAATATTATTAATTAATATTATTCAATGTTAAATTCCAAAATATTTGAAATTTATGGACATTGACATAGATCATAATTACCATACATTTTGTTTTTCACCATCAATCAATGTATATACATACAACCTAAATATATGGAAAGGCGAAACCAAGATGCAAATTATAAATATAAATATCGGTGTTCAAATACCCCAGCTGTTAGAATTTTTAAAAATACAAAAATGCAGGACTATGAAGACTATCTTAATACTGTATAAATCCATATGCTCCACTTTTAGTCTGGATATGGTAAAAAAAATCCACTTGTTCAAGTATACATATACGCTTCTTTTATGAACATGTAGCTGTCAATGTATATTGTGTGCAATAGTCGAACGCCGGTGTCATTGGCTGCATGGAAAGTTGTTATTGAAAGCAACCATCTAATAAACTCTAAACTGCTTAGGCACGTCAGCTAGCACGAGTCTCAAGTTAGAGTCGTACGTAATACATAAATTCGATAATAAATTGGTAAGTTGTTCATTGGATTTTTTAATAAAATTAGTAACAAGAGAATTTCACCGTATGATATCAAAAATAATAGTATTTTAAGCAATTTACGTACATAATACACGAATGGGATGGATCCGTGACTACGTGGCAGTATCACTAGAACACGTACTTCGTTCATTTTATAACACAAAGTATTGTATTTTCGCGATTTATTTAATCGAATTGTGTTTATAGTTTATGTTAACATAGTATTCTATCATTATATTTGTATTTTTTCGCCGGTTTAGGCCGTAAGTCTTTAAAATACAATCCCATATGTTTGACGTTTCGGGTTTGGTTGTTATGGTACCAATATAATAAAACATGAGTAATTGAGCTCTATTATTGTATACAAAAGAACCTAATTGACGTTTTGTTGTAAATAAAATTAATCTGTTAATATTTTGTAGTCACGTACGATCGTTATAAAATGTGTTCATATATAATGCAGTGTAGATTCTATATCATTCAAATGCTTTATTTCAAAAAACGAATTACGATTTGAATTTGGAATGAACAGAAACCAATCAGCTGTGCTCCATGTTGTGCTGCTTTAAGAAGAAGCAGGCCATGTTCAGAATATATCAATATTAACCTAAAATAAGTGTATGACTCCACTCGAGGCTACTTATGAATAGAGTGTTTTTAAGCTTTATTAACCTTTTTATTTGTGAGTTAATTTTTCATGCAGACATGTTTTAAACACAAATCTTTCACTGCTATAAATTCAACTAATATCCTAAAATTAATCGAAATTAATATCACGATTTCCAAACAGCATTCTTCTATTTCCAAACAACGAGTATAATAAACTAAAAGTTATTCCAAATTGGTAAGAATGTGTATGAAAGATGAAGAAATAAGCAAGTGGGCTCTCTCATTTCGGAATCAAAAGAGCACTTAAGAACAAATTTGAACCCATAGGACTGATTTATGGGACGTTTTGTGTTTCTGTGAACAGCTTAATATTGAAACACTTTCCTTCATGTACAAATCGTAATAATTATCGAAAGAGCATAAGGGAATTTTTCAACTGTTGAGACTCATTGACTCAACTCATTTTTCGTAATGTTTATGTATTTTTTTAGCTTCAAAATATATGATATGATTTCAATGACTTCTACATATCATTGATAGATCTATCTAAAATGTATATTAAAATAAATAATAACATTTTATTCAAAAATAAAACAATGGCTTTGAAAATAAGGTGGCAAGCCTCATGGACGTACATGTACGCCCATACCAATCAAAGGGTTAATTTTGTCTAATTTTGTTCATTTCAACCAACAAATTCCATGATACATCTTATAGTTTATTTATATTTATTTAAATAGGAGATACACAAGTAAAATTATCTTTAAATTCCTAAAAATACAATTGTTACGATTGTCGCCAATATACTTTTTGACATATTTAATTATATAAACTTGTCAGAGTAATATACAGTGGTATATTGACTTACGAGCTTAATTATTTCCGTGATAGAGCTCGTAACTCAAATTACTCATATGTCAAGTCGATTTTCTCCATACAAATGAATTCGTAAGTCAAGGTGCTGGTGCATGTACGTATCTTGATTTGGACAAAAACAAGACTTACCTACGTATTCTGGGTTGGTATATGTATTACCTTAATATTTTCTGGTTACAATATATTTATGCGACACCAATGATGGTGACGCAACAGTAAGCGTATACCCTCTGGCGCCAAAAGCCACGTAAGGATCTAAAAATAATTGAAGACGTGCAATTGGATGCTCAATAGATAGAGAGATTAGCTGATCAATTTTCATAGTAAAAAATATCGTGAAGTCCTCACACTGTAGAGGACCATATGCTCCGATTTTGTAATGTATATTGTAAAATATACATGCTCATTTATCCTTTTATATTTTCAGAACCAAACAACTGTCAATCATGCGCAAATTAAAAGGAGGTGCCGTGAAGGAGACAGCAAAGCAAAAGAAGCAGCGCAAAGAGGACTTTGCCAAGTCTCGCCAGCAGTTGCCAACCATCGTAATACCTTCTATCGGAGTCATTGTGATCCTGATCAGCTTGTACGTCTACTTCAAGACCAGACCCCCGAAGATCATGTACGAAGACTAAGTCGTCACTAGCCCTTCCACTTCCTTTCCTTGACTAAAATTTATTCTACAAGAACCATGAAGAATATATATTTTTCAATTACCACTTTTCTACATAGCGCACGCGAATTTCATATCGACTCGTTTAAGAGCGTTTGAAAAGTATATTTACAAAATATAGAAATTAACAGGTATTAGATAGTTTTGTGCTTAAATGCAATTTATGTCATCACTTGTCATTATCGGTTATCGGTTGTCGGTCTTAATTATAATAATTGGTCAAGGCAAATACCTGAAAATCATTTTATGTTTGCATTTGTTTTATTACGGAGAGAATATTATAATGTCTAAATGTATATTATTATTAATTTAAAAAGGTTGTGAAGAAGTAGGAGTAAAATATTGAAAGAATGATAGAATCTAATATGGTATTATTAAAAATAGTTTAACCCTTTTCATGCTGCGATGTTATCCATATCATAAATTATACAATAACACATTAAAAACATTATTTAAAATTTGTCTAAAGTTTTAAATAAAACATGATAAATAAGAAGCTGTATTTTCGACAATTTTATTAATAAATTGTGGAGATGATTCAAGTGTTTGGATATCAGCGCCTTTAAATAAATTACAGTCGTATATACGTAACGTTCGTAGAAAAAGGGTTAAAAGTATAGTAATGTCCATTCCGTATAATTTGTAATACTTCTTTATATTTTGTTATAAAAACAAATTTGTTGTATTTGTCAAAGAAATAAGTATTCCAAAACAGTTAAAATTATGAAATCAGCTGTAAATACGTTATAATGACGTTACTTCCTGTTAAAAATTATTGTAAACTAAATATTTATATTTTGGTTTTAATGCAAAAGTTTTTTTAACTTGTATCCAAATTTTGACAGTGTAGTTTGTCTAGGCATCCAGCAACAATTATCTGTTTCAATTTTTAAGTATTCTGCAAAATAATTGATAACGATGAATTTTATGGATCACATGAAAACACGTGACAAATCCAGCCACAAATAACTGTTCTGTAGATGAAGACAATACGATAACATTGTTATCTTGATGATCAAAACGTTAAGATTGGTTGACACTTAAACATTTTCTGATTGTTATCACATCATGCCAATGTAAATGACACTCATATCGGCGGGCTAGATGTATCATGAGGTAGTCTGAAATGCAAATATATCTAATGGATTTGGCATTCTTTTCATGAAGAATACATCAAAGTTTTTGTTCAGTAATAGTTTACAAAAAATGATCAATATTTGTTCAAATAGTAGTGCATAAATAGTTTTTCTTGCATAATTTCTTTCTGAATATACTTTTAAATATGTGCTAATTTATTATTTTGATATATTATAAATGTCAATTAATTGTTTATTATTATATGTAATTATTATATGTTCTATAAAGGTTTATCTCCATTGATTGTTCCATTATTATCTAAAATTATATTGTTATAAAAAAATGTTTATCGTAAGTGAAAAAGTCTGTTAATATTACAGGGATAAATTATAAAATGTATAAAACATATATTTTTTTACCCTATCTAGTATATTATGAGATTTCACTAAGTTTTGTTAAAATATATACATAATATATAAAAAGAGATAAGTTTGAAAAATTTGTTTTATTTTTGATTACACAAAATTTCCCTTGCCTAAGTTTAATGTCTGTTTCTCCGTTTAGCGTAGTAGGTAACGCGCCTGCGTAGCAATCGGGGAAATGCGAGTTCGATTCCCCATCAGTCTAAAAATCTGAAAATACAGGACCGGATGCCCATTCGGTTAAGCGATTGTTTGACAAATGATTCTCGTGAAAAATAATCTGCCAAGATGTCATCACATTGCAGAGATTTATATACCCCACTCTTGGAGTGGAAATCTTCACACTGTAGATCCATATGCTCCACCTTGGCAGCAAACATGTTATAAAAATGTGATTCCTAGACTGCTGTTGTGCGAATATCAATTGGAATCAATCTTGCTTTCCCCTCCACAACCTGCCATGTATTCACACATGCCAGCATATACTGTGGTGTAATGGAGTGAGGCAAAGAAGTGTCCCACGAGCAGCTTCCCAAGACCTTGGTTAGCGTGCACTAGATTGTGTGTGATGCGTATTCTCAATTATCATGCCCTGTTAATATCTACTTTTGTTGAGAAGAGACTTCACTTGCCATAAGATTTCACATTTTTTAAAAACTAGAAAATTGTCCTTTATAGGAAACTACTTGAATTAAGAGTCATGCGCTTGAATCCTATAGCCGCATAAGAATCATATCTCGTTAGTTTATATTTGCATTCTGGCTATAAGTCTAGAGATATATTTTTTTGTTTATCATATTATTTTTAGTTCATCACATAGATGGTTGATTCGTAAGAATATAAATTTTCAAAATGGAAGGAATGGATTTAGATCTCAGAGTAGTATAAGATTTTTAAAAAATTAAATGTGGTGTACTGAATGCTATCAAAGATGTTGGACTTAATATTTAAAAATTTAGCGGTGCTAGATGAATTTTTAGGGAAAATAACATGTCACATAAATATTTACATTGTAATGGTCTATTTTGTCCAAATTTAAAGTGGATATAGTTAGAAAAGTACTTGATAATGTCGAAAGCTAAATTCTGGGTTGCTAATAATAATTTTATATCATGACTTCCAGATAAGTGTCATATGAGGACTTTTTGATAGCATCCCAAAGAATTATCCATTTCTATAGTTTTATTTTTGTGTTATGCATAACATAAACCTTGCAAGTAACATGACATAAAAGGCCAACAACAAAAAAATTGGTATTTTTTGATCCTATATTTGTACAGTTTTTATTATGTACCGTTTTTTCGGTATTGAATAAATATTTGAACAACTTGTTTCGGATATTTTGAATCGAGTTTATATTCAGTTGATGTTATTGTAATTACGGAGAACTTGGATTTTGCTAGTCTTTTTTTCCAACTGGTGGGATTTCCGCATCTTAGAAAACCGTCAGGTACTTAATATACACAAGAAGTACTCGACAGTTTTGGAGGATGCTGACATGAACTGGGAGGATGCAAAGCGACTGGCAGGTGACTTAGAATCCTGGAGATTCCATGTGGTGGTCATGTGCTCCGAATAAATAATGGATATGGCAAAGAGACAAAAGGGGATTATAATTATGTATGTTTTATTTCTATATCCTGTGCACAAGGCAAAAATGTATTTAATAAATGTACGTTTTTAATATGGTGACCATGTAATTTAAATTCAGTGAATTATTTTCTATTTATCATAATACGAGTGCATAAAAAAATTATTACACATATTTTGACATGTGATGACCTTGAAAACGTGTCAAGAAGTTTGTCTCACTTGTGTTCATTCTTTATTATTTCTCTTTCTTTCTCATGTATGAAGTAACAAGACCAAATAATAAATAAATTCAAATAGGCAAGAAAAATTAACAATAACAAATGAATTTAATTGCATGTCATCGGATATTTTTAAGTTGTTCATTGTTTGCGTTTGACATGTAAATAGTTCATTTATAATAATAATAATAATATCAAGAATGAATGTTTAAAAAAAATGATTTATTATTGTAGACACAGTTGTGAATAAAATAAATATATATTAAATATGAGAAGGTTAAAAGCAAAAACGGTTGTGTCCATTAAATAAATATGGCACTCTAATTACTTATTTTAATAACTTTCTATGAATTTGTCAGTAAATACACGGTTATAGATAGTATATAAGATGTTAGCAGGGATAGGGTTAGATATTAACAGGGTATAATTAGTAAGAATAGGAATCACGCCAACCATGGTCTTGGGCCGCTGCTCTTGGGACACTTATGAAGAGCTCATCACGTTCGTTACGCTACGGTATACGCTCGCATAACGGGTGTGGAGACGTGACGGGTGGTGGAGGGGAAAGCAAGTATATAAGATGTTACGTACGTTAATATGTTTGAGATTAATTCAATATGAACGACTTATTTCATGATTTTTATATGGACAGTGGTATTTAGGCCAGTTGTTGGGTAGAAAAAAAATACGAAAACCAATATTGGTGCTGCGTCGTTTATGAATTATTTTGTAAAAACTGGTAAACGCCCCATTTTAGGTTACTTTTATCTACCTAGCTAATTAAGCTCACCTCGGCAGAGGAGGGAAACTTAAGATACTGATTATGGGCCATACTTGAACCAATTAAAAACATAAAACCTTCACCCTGAATTATATTCGTTTCAACTACCAGCAACTGGCCTATTATACAAATTAGTATTTCTTTTTAGCGGTAGACGAACCCATATGATCTTGAAAAATAAATGATTATATCTCAGTTTTACAAGGTAGAAAGAATGTATTTTTTTTACGAAAAAAAAAGAAAGGCTTTCTTTAAATATTCTTTTGGTCTCCTTTAAGTTTTAGACTCTCAAATTATTTTCTGGTGGCATTTGAAAAGCACTTCAACGATGCGATGGGTGTGTTTTATAGGTAAGAGTGTATACGCCGATTTTTTTCGCATAAGCCCTTTTACAGTTTTTTGAAATCGCGCTGCAAAAGTTTTTTGCTCATCCCGTTTTTTTACTAAATTTGATCTCCAGCAAAATAGGGTTGCCACTATTAACTGTTTACCGAACGATTTATGTTTTCACATTCCCTCATACAATATTTTCAAAAGAAATTTCTGAGACATCTGTACTTGCGGTTATATGAATACTATCCGTAGCTTTATCCAACTGCTTTGATTTTAGGCGTGCATTTCGTTTAATGTCGTTGAGTGGAGGACATGTTTACAATTGCTTTAAATGGTTATTATTTATTTCTACGTTTTCAGAATTATCTATCAGTAAAATATTTGATAACGAAGACAGTGTAAAAAATGAAATTTCCCGATTTTTTGCATTAAAATTAGTATGCTACACAATGGAAAAAAATGGCAACTAATTGTTGATAACGAAGAAAAATATATTATTTATTGGTATATGTTTTGTCTCCCCGATTAGCGTAGTTGGTAGCGTGCGCGTCTAGCAATCCGGGGAATGCAAGTTTGATTCCCCATCTGGTCAGATTTAAAAAAAATGAAAATGCAGGACTGGATGCCCATTGGGTCAAGCAATTGTCTGACAAACGATTCTTGTGAAAAATAATCTGTCAAGACGTCTTCACCTTGCGAAGATCCATATACTCTACTTTCTGAGTGAATTTATTCACACCGTGTGGATCCATATGCTCCACTTTGGGAGCAAACATGGTATAAAGAAAACATGTTTATTTGTATTGTTTTGAAGTTTCTTAAAAGTACGCAAAATATTATGGAGTTTTTTTTTGTGTTAGAGGATAGTGAATGGCTTCATCGAGTTATTTCGAGCGTATGCCACCATATTGACTGTGGAAAAGAAAAAGGACGTAACCCACACAGAACAAAATTTACAGCAGGCACAAAAAAACGTTTATTTCATGATTTTGAACCATAGTCAAAACATTACATAAGCACAAACTTGAAGTGCAAGAAGTCTAAATCCGGTGTTTTAATTACTCAATATGGTATTGATTGAGTAAGTCGTTTACGAAAAATCAGTGAAATAATTGGGTGGAAGCCCCTTTTCCCGGTAGAAAATTTTACAGACCTTTCTTTTATCAAACTTAAAAGCTAAATTCATTTACTACTTAGTAATTTTCAGCTTTCATTATTTTGATAGAGCGTGTATTAAGTTACATACATTTTGATTATCGAAAAAAGTTATTTTGAAAATACACAGTTGATATGAAAGAGCTAAAGGTTGTTTACATAACCTAAAATATGAGTTATTGAGAAGGGCATATATGTCCAAAGAAGGCGAGACCACAAAGATTTTCAGAAGTCATGGCATGATAGACAGTTTATGTGGCAACCGTGCAAATGCCGCATATGCTATGCTTGACTGTGTAGATACGGTGTGATTGAACCAACCGTTGCTCTTAAAGACTCATTGTTTCCAGTTTTCATGTATTTTTGTCAAAAGGAGAAAAAGGGGGCGTCATAGATAGTTGAAGGCGGTTTTAAACAGTGGCGTACGACCAGAAACAAATAAAATACAAAAGTAACAAATAAATAATCGAAAATACAATAGCACAAAAAAGTTTTTCCAAATATTGAATACACATATAGATAATCAAGATGACTCCAGATTACTTCAGTGGCCAATTTATTATGAGCCGCGGTGGTTTTTGCCACTAAGCTGTCTCAGTTTTGCCTTGTTAAGCAGCCAACATGTCCTTGTGGCGGTCTAGAACAAGATGCTAATCAAATTCTGTAGAAATGTCCAAGAATGTATACAAAGCGGTAAAAGTTAGTCAAGTCGGTTCAACCAGCTGTTGGACGCGAATTTCATTATTTTTAAAAAGTTTGCGGCGTCATATGGCAAACGTGATGATCTCTTTACATAATCGCTTGATAAAATAAGTTTCTATTTCTCATTTTATTTATTTTTAATTATTCATACTACACTTCAGCACACTTGAGTGCGTGGTAACCTAAGTCTTGAGTTATTAGTATTTACATCCGAGATATTCCAGTCGAATAAAGAAGATCACTTTTTGATATCAAAGCTTCGATATAGGCCTAATTAAGCCAAACGTAAGGACGAAACGGATAGATAGAGAACACATTTAGAAGTAGAAATATCTAATGATGGAATCTCTCTCTCTTTCTCTACCATATCCGCTCCCTATGTGGACCATATGGCCACCACATGACGCCTCCAAGATTCTCTGTCACCTGCCAGCCGCCTTGCATTCTTCCAGGTCATACCAGAAATCTTCAGTTCCGCTGATTACATCCTACGAATGGTACCAAGCGGTCACCAGAACCCCATCGATTGGAATAAGAAAGAAGAAGAAAGCAAGAGCTAGACTCTTTGGAAGCATATGCAGTACATGATCCAGTCAGTTCGATAGAATCCACTCAAATGGAAATATGCTTCGTCGCCAAGAATGAGGAAGAGTATTGTTGATATTTCGCCAGTATTTATATAGTAATTTTAATATTTTCTCATTAATCTGCACTCGTGTCCCACTGCAAACTAATTATTAGATTAATAAATTAATAATTAATTGAAAAATTACAGTTTTTTTGCGTCACTCTTTACAATAAAACCATAGCACGTCACTGAAGTCACGAAAATAATTTTGGGAAAGAACTTTTCGGCAAGAATGTACTCACGTCGTTATGGGGTTTGTTTGCATGGGATACTATTGAGAAAAAATCGACGGGGGTTTTTTAAAAATATAATCTATTCTGCCCCCTTGATGTTCATGTTCATGAAATCAAATACGAAATTTGCTTACGTTACCGCGTATCGATAAACACTTTCCAAAATCTCTCTTTCACATAAGTTTTTCTTTCAGTACATATGAACATTGAAAATAAACCTGATTCTCTTTATAATTTTACTCTAGAGATACGTTTTAAAAGACTATGTGCAAAAAAGATAATTTGCTCATTTAAATATGGTAGATGAGTACCATTCAGTTATAATTCATTTTTAATTAAAACAAGTCAATTTTCATATTACATAATAGCTGTGCAAAGAAATAGGAACGTAACTCGTATAGAACAAATTTTAATGGAGGCACAAAAACGTTTATTAAATGATTTTAAGCCAAAGCTAAAACAAATCGACAGCGGCAAGAAAAAATGACCCACAGGCAATTTTACAGGAAGTCTACATAGGTTACATCCTTTTTCCTTTATACAGACAATATATATATCACATAGTTTGATAAATTGTTGTCCATGAGACGTCTCTATCCAATCGTATTTACAAGCATATAATCTGATAAATGTTTGCTGTCGTAATTACTTCAAACTACCAATAGTTGGAACAAGGCGTTATTGTCCTGTTACCATATCCACTGTGCAGAGGAAAAAGGACGTAACCTACAAACAATTTTTTTTACAGAAGGCACAAAAACGTTTATTTAATGATTTTAAGCCAAAGCTAAAACAACTGAGTGACACACAGACAATTTTACAGGAAGTCTACGTAGGTTACATCCTTTTTCCTTTATACAGACGATATATATATCACATAGTTTGATAAATTGTTGTCCATGAGACGTCTCTATCCAATCGTATTTACAAGCATATAATCTGATAAATGTTTGCTGTCGTAATTACTTCAAACTACCAATAGTTGGAACAAGGCGTTATTGTCCTGTTACCATATCCACTGTGCAGAGGAAAAAGGACGTAACCTACAAACAATTTTTTTTACAGAAGGCACAAAAACGTTTATTTAATGATTTTAAGCCAAAGCTAAAACAATTGAGTGACACACAGACAATTTTACAGGAAGTCTACGTAGGTAACATCCTTTTTCCTTTATACAGACAATATATATATCACATAGTTTGATAAATTATTGTCCATGAGACGTCTTTATCCAATAGTATATACAAGCATACAATCTGATAAATGTTTGATGTCGTAATTACTTCAAACTACCAATAGTTGGAACAAGGCGTTAGTGTCCTGTTACCATATCCACTGTGGAGAGGAAAAAGGACGTAACCTACAGACAACAGATTTTACAGAAGGCACAAAAACGTTTATTTAATAATTTTAATCCAAAGTCAAAACATTACATTGATACAACTTTGAAGTGGATGAAGATTGAAACTGGTTTTTTATTTACTTAATATGATATTAATTTGATGCATTATTTAAGAAAAACAAATAAAATTCGTTGGAAAGAACCTTTTTTTCATGGTTGTCATGGTACAGGCGATTTTTTTTTCAAAGTAAATTTATACATTAATTCGGTATTTTCAACTTAGTATTAAGTTATGTACATTTTGATTTTTGAATAAAAGTTATTTTGAAAAATTGAGGGTTACGTCCTCTTTTCTTGCTATTGGATTCGAATTAACAAGGATTCTTGGCGGCGGCACGTGGTGTCCACATGCTCCACTTAAAGAGCGGATACTGTTTAATGTTTTACAGTGGTTAATTTCGCTGACCATGCAAAAACAGCGGTAAGTAAAGCATCAAACGCTTTTCACC
>JAGVSQ010012098.1:0-11842 GCA_022683975.1 Rhyacophila evoluta | reverse complement strand
CAGCTATTTTTATTTTTTTTTCTTTCTTAAAATATGACTTTTTCACAAAATACATGATCCTACGTATTTCCAGACGATATTTTGTAACCGAACATCATTTGTTCGTAATGATTAAAAATCATTCTGGCCATTTAATATATTAAGAAGGTTCCAGCGCAACTTGAATACTAACTTCCTACAAAATGTATACTTCAATGAAAATATCCTTCGTACAACGATCAATCTTCCGTTCCGCTGCATTCTTCGTATGAGATATTCTAAAATCGTCGTCATAAAAAATACCTTACAACGTTAAGGTTAAAATGTGTTGATAAAACGAAATGTATTACTTCTGCTTTCCATACGCGAAAATCCCGCCTCAAATACAGCGTGTACTAAAAATCGAAAGCTATGCGTAACAAAAAAAAAAATTATTATACATGACTTGATCAAATACGTTCTCATATACTCAAGTCATATATTGTCAGCATATCAGGAGCTACTGCGAGTATATATTTGAAGAAAAAAACACTCCCTTTATTCACCTCGTTAAACTATTATAAAATATATTTGTTTATTTATTATAAATACATGTTTTAATAATATCCTTAACTATGTTCTTTCTGAAAATGGATCATATGGATCTACAGTGTGTGAAGATGTTCCCTACGAGTATACGGTTATCCGCAATGTTAAAATATATTCTTGAGAAATTATTTTTCAGGATAATTGCTTGTCAGACAATTACTTTACCCAATGAGTAATCCTGTACTGCATTTTATATCATAGCTAAGACAAATATAATATGAGATGGATGTGATTTTTCAAATTTAGTTCAATTGGTTAGTACGTATTTTATGATGAACAATATTCTCAAGAAATTGGAAAAAATAAATATAACCAAATAATAACGAATTTAATTATTTTGATTAATTTGCCACAAAAAAAATAATTCCTGATTTTTCTTGCTTCTACAAAAACATGAATTGTTACAAAGGCTTACAGCCACCAATGTATAACATCCCATAAATTAAAAAGTATAAATTTTTCATGATACGATAATAAACAGATTTGACCTCTGTAGTATTATATAATTAAAAGAACAATCTATTGCCTACTTCTATCACATTATTTTAATAGCATAGTGCATAAAAGATCATTAAAATTATAAAATAATATAAACTACGATAGAAAATTAATTAAAAATGAGATTTGTATACCATACATATTGAATAACTATTTAATTTGTAAATGAAATATTCTTACCTTGAATGGATCCTGGTGAGCCGTAACATAAGCTGATGCTCTTCTGCCAATCAAGGAGCGGCATCCTATGGAGCTGCTCCTTCTCCCTGACATCCTATCTTGTGGAACAGGCAGCATAGTTTCCCTTTTATAACAACTTGGTGATAATCGGAAATTTCCCGTAACTTCACATTTCTTTCACAAAAACTTCAACGTCTTTTTGGCGTACGATATTAATTTAAATTGTTCATCGGCTTTGTTATGTGCAGCCATTGAAAAGTGCCTATACCATTGTGCTGGGAAAAGGACTTTTCGGTTTCTTGTTTTTCGGTCTTCCAGCGAATGGTCCCATTTGTTAAGGTAAATTTATTACACTAAAAAAATGCCATAAATTTAACAACACTGGGCATATGCGTAAAAGCAATTTAATTTTTTGTTTACTTTACAATTTCAATATTAGCCGGTATATTTTTATTGAAGTTTCATAGACGTTTTTAATTTATTTTGTTTATTATACATTAATGATAAAAATAGTTCACATACCAACATTCGTAAATTGTGCAAATATCCTACCGATATTTTTTAAATTGACATTTTAAATATAGTGATGCATTTAATATTAACGTGACACTGGTTTCCTTTATTATTAAAATACATTTTAGTATTATTAGATATATTAAATTAAATATTGTTTTTATTATTTATTATTTATTGTTCTATAGAATAAAACCGTAAAATTCCATGGGTGTTTGTTTATAAATGGCCAATAACCATGCGTGTGAAATAATAAGATTGACGTTTATTGTCACACGATTTAACTATAATATATTTTTAAATACACGTATGACTCTTATCGTAAATTTTTATGTAATACGTTTTTAACTGACATTTTATGCTATCTTTAATATTATATTAAATACTCAACATACGTCAAGATAAGATAGCTGTGCTATAGCCCGGCAATTCTCAAACTAGAAACCTTGACCTTTTAAGGAGCAGCAAATCTTCTAAGAAGGCCCACGATGTGTTTATGTGTATGGTAAATGAAGTGCATTAGTACTATTTAATAAAACATATGAATACTTAGGATATCATTAATCTTAATAAAATAAAATACATCTATTTTATGATTACTTAAGTACTGTAGGTCACTAAAATTTAAAATATTTGCAAAAATATGAATAGGCGTTTTTTTTTCAATTATAGCCGTATAAAAAAAATGTTTGAGAAATACTGCTACAATTGACTGAGTTATAACTGATACATAAGTGCTTATTTATTGTTATAACTTATAATAATGTTGAAAATTAAACAAACTTTATAGCATGTAAATACTGGCTTTAAGTAAATAAATAATAGTTTAGTCAAGCCGTCCTTGATATCAAAGCATTAGTATACGTAAGACAATTTGAAATTAGTATGGGTAATTTTTCATCCACTTACATGTATGGTTAAATATTTAAAAACAAAATTAGAAATTTATATCGGTATCTAAAGATTCTCCGGTAGCGTAGTTGGTAGCGTGCGCGCCAACGATCCGGGGAATGCGGGTTCGATTCCCCATCTATCGGATTTAAAAAATCCGAAAAATGCAGGACCGGATGCCCATCGGGTTGAGTACTTGTCTGACAAACAATTTTCGTGAAAAATAAGATTGTCAAGACGTCTCCATATTTCGAAGATCCACCTCATACTCCTCTTTCAGAATGGATATCTTCAGACTGTGTAGATCCATATGCTTCATGTTGGGAGCGAACATGGTATTAAAAAAAAATCTAAATACATGCAAATGCAAAATATAATACATGTACATCCAAAATACGTTTTGTTCTAAAATACAAAGATATACTTTTAAATCTTCTTTTAAAATCTAGAGTTCATTTAATCTAGAAACTAATTATTTTTGAAAGAATGATCTATTTTTCTAGTAACAAAGAAGTATTATATTAGCTGGTAATTTTAGAAAATCGTGCTGTACTCCTAATCCACAGATTTGAATTTCATAGTTATAGTGAAAATGAAAATAAATTGAGCCACTTTCTAGAAGTTTTTATGCTTTGTAATATAGAGTATACGATGACCCAACTTATTTTTTTTTGCTTATTTCTCTATAATACAAAAAGGGTCCACGGATGTTATATCTTATTCAAATAAAAAATGGATCTAAGCTGCGGATTAAGTAATTTGCAATGAGTTTTAGTCATTTTTGTAATAACTGTATTTATATTACGTATTAATTAATAAACATATGTAGAATCTGATGGCTGATAGGTTGAGTAATTGATTAACAATCTAGTAATGGCAGTAAATCTGATAACTATTAACTTTGCCAAGATTCCAAACTATAATATATATTGAAAGTGGGTATGGTAAAAAAAAAACAATTATATCCCATTTAGTAAATATTATCTTCACGTACGTAAAATAGATTTGTATATTCCACTTTCAAACTTATACAAAGGCTTAGTAAAATTATATAATCCAGTTTCGGATAACTTTGCTGATATAAATATAAAATCCCAACTATGTTGCCATGTGCTATCAAAAAGCTTCTTGGTGTCGTATTAAATAAATTAGTGGCAAACTTTCAAAAGTTTTCTTGCAGAGTTTGCCTGAAAATGTGTAGTACACATCTACAGCACTGTCTCATTGCCGTAATAACACACAAAACGAGACTCGTGAGTGTTGTTTCTTCTTCCACATAATATCGCATTGAGAATAAATGGTCGAGTCTTCTACGTTTTCACCGATCGTTAATTCAAGTCTCACGTCTGTCTCAAAAATGCAAATTGGATCGACTCTGATACGCGACGTTAAGCGAATTTAATAAGCATCGCTGTATATACATTGTGTCATCTTATTTGACTGCCTGACATCAAGACCGACACGTTTCCGTTTTAATTTCGCTCGCGTATGGCCAGAATAAATACGTAACATGGTAGTAACATGGAATTTTAAAACTCTTCCAGTACTTTCTTCTTATATTTTTTTATAGTTTAACAAGTTGCAAAATGACAGTTCATTTGTTACGTAAAATATCTTTTACGACAAAATACAATACGATGTATTTTCGTCGACTCCATACAAGTAGCAAGAATTATGTAATATATTACGTTATTTTATTAAATTACACTTGATAATCATAAATTATATGTGAAAATTACAAATATCATCGACATTTATATTGTAAAACCTATTTATAAATTTATGAACATTCAATTTAGTTTTTACTATCAGATTTAACAGCATTTAACATTTCAGCGAAGAATATACAAAATATTGAAAATAATATAATTCTTTCAATTTTCAGGATTGACAACACAAATTTGATTTATTTTTGTTCTTCACGTATGTAATATTCATTTTATAAGTTAAATACTTGCTTATTTTTAGAAGTGAAAAATAATCCTACTGTCACTTATACACGTGATGTAGTTTTTCTATGCTAAAAGTATTGTCGATATATATATATATATATCTTGAGACATTTTGGACAAACAATAATTTTAAGCATGAACTTTTGAAATAATGTTGCTATCATCATCTGTTAAATATTTAATTTTATACTTTTAAATGTTAACAATATGTATCTTATGTAACATATTTAGAAAATTGCTTCCTTATTTTATGTGAGATTTTTTTATTATGAAGCCGTTAACTTTAACTCGTTTTTTATGATTTTGGCAGCCCATAAAAACAATTTGAATAATTCAAATGGCAATAGTTTCCTCTTACTGTCCATTTTGTTGTATTTTCATTTTCTCATTTATTATTTGTAATATAATTTTAAACATTTTGTGAAATCATCCAATAAACGCTATTAGTAAGAAAAGTATATGACTTCAGTATTAAAAAAATACAATAATTACACTATAATTATGAATATTTTTTCGAATCGTGCATTTAATTATTCATTATCCAAAACCACATTACAAATGTATGGCATGTTGCTTAGACACGTCATTTCAAATACTCAATAATTAAAAAAAAATGTTTATTACACATTTAAATGTACATACATTATTTTTATATTGAGGAGAATTGTCATTGATAAAGTTACTACGTATTTCAAAAAGTAAATAATAAAAGAAGAGTGAAAAGCAATATGAGAAAATGTAGCATTTTTAGTTTTGGCAATGATGTAATGGCATAATTAGTCGTTGACAAAAGTCTTACGAAATATTCAGTAAAATTATTCAACTACTATAACAAGTTGGCACTTTTTTCGCTTTGTTAAAATTGGTAGTTAAATTTTACTCATTTTGAAAACAAATTGACTTTTACTACCGTTATAATGGTTATATTTCTTTACATTTTCATTTAAACTTACCCTTTATACTTTGACGTGTCAGTTATTGTAGTTGTATTTGAGTATTTTCATCCCTTGCCGTATATAACACAGCGCAAAGTAAATTAGAAGTTTAAACTTATTTTTAATTACGTGCAGCATAAATAACAGTAATTTACTCAAAGCGGAACCACTGTACCGTAAAGCGAAGTTAAATGCAGTCCAATGAGTTTTAGAAAATATTGCATTTTTTAAAAAGCAATATCAGCAAAGTGTCAAACTATTTATAGCACTGTTTCAACTTTAATGGAATAATAAATAATTTATATGGCAACACAGTAAGATATTTAGTAAATACCACTCGTACTTTTTTCCTTCGGTCATTCAATTTACAAGGTCGAATAGAATAAAGAAATTCAATTACTGTATCCAAAGAAAGCTTACTGATTGAAGTTGTCTATCCAGTCTACAGTGGTTCTTAACAGTGTGCTTGTGGGTGTCAAACTGTTCATCGACCCTTTTACGAGTAATCAATACATGCTTATTATAATGCTTTCAATGGATTCTGTTTTTTTTTAATTAATAAAATTACACACGCGGGTACTACGTTATTGTACAGACAAGTCAATACTTATTAAAAATTAAACATGTTTTACATGTATTTTGCTTTGATCAAGATAGTTTCAAAATAATAATAATATACTAAAAATTAAGTAAGAATCATAATCGACTACTTCACGAAACGAAAAACACTTATTAAATACTCTACATTTAAATTCAATACAAATCACACTAAAATCTAACAAAGTAGATGTAAATTTTTTTTTAGATAAATCATTGTCAAATTAGCAGTATAAAATCAGTTATACTTTCCATAATGACTGTTGTATTCTGATGATATTATATAATATTATAACACACAAATTATTAAAATACACAATGATAACCATGACGCAGTTATTTGATAGCATTGTTATATTCTGCGACCGGGAATAATTGTTTGCTTTTCGTTTAAGGAATAATACGCATAGTACAAATAAAATTTACCCAAAATACCCGCAATTCCTTTCCGTATAATATAATGGATATTGGCATTTCTTACCGTATTCAACAAATTTCTAATACAATATTGTCATTTCATTTACGTATCATAACTTTTCGTAGAAACGAAAACCAACGATAGAATAATATTCATTCTATAATAGTATTTGTATAAATATTGTAGCCATTTTTTATAAACTATTCTGAAATAAAAAGAGATAATATATTACGTTTTCTATGTATGTTATGTTCGCTTTCTAAGTGGAGCATATGGAACTACACATTGTGAAGACTTATTCCTCAAAAATTACCGTTTTCACGAGGATTTTTTGTCACACAATTACTAAACTATGTAACCATTACCGCTTTTTTTTAAATTTGACAGATGTAAAAATCGACCTTGGATTTTTCGTATTGCTAGAATTACACGCTCATCTTCACGCTACTGGGTACATAATATAAATATGCGTACTACATATGATAATCTTACTGTCAACTTTTGTTTCTACTAAAGTAAAATGCCACTGTTCTTACTACAAAAAATTAAAATATAATATATTTTACACAGGAATTGAAAAAACGAGAGATTTAAAGATGTTAATCTACTTTTTTTTCTTCAAGTACTGAAGGATTGTTAATTTTTTTAATTTCCTAGTTAAAAGCCAAATTAACCATGTTTTAATATGTTTAATAGAATATATTAAAATTATTTTTACTACTTTACAATGAAACACGTTTCAATGATTTTTTTTCTCTACATTTACGCTTTCAAAATTTCACGAATATATCATTTTTGTACAACGATACATAATATACTCGCACGTCTTTTAATCATAGAGCCGCATATTCAAGAGGTAGAGAAATATTCTCGCTTTCGAAAATCTTTTACATGTAGACGGCATTTATTATAATATGTAAGTAATACTTTTACCAAAAGCACTGTGGCTGAATGTACGATGTAGTACAGAACCTATGATTTACGATCGGTGAACAGCTCTCAGATTACGGGTTTGCTACCTGGGAAAATGATACGATTATACTTTGGGAAAATATTGTTTTGTGTACATATATTTTATTTTCTATTTATTAAATTTTCTTTTACGTATTACCTTGATAGTTTTGATATAACTGGAACAATTATTAAAAACAAAATTATAATAAAACATATAACTTTTCAATTGGTAGTCTATTAAATATATGTTAATTAAACTAATGATCTAGCATAACATATACATGACTCAAATTGAGCGAAGAGAGGAAATATCAGTTCAAGCGTCAAATAATTATGATATAATATCTTTATAGTCTATAGAAATTAATTTTGAATAACTTTATATTCAAAGGAAAATGTTAAGTGGCTTGGTAGCTAAAGATTGTTGTTACATTTATTTTCTCTCTAATCTTTCTTCCCAGAATTTTTAATGGAAAATTTAATAATTATTTACTAGGTAAATATATTTAATAAAGAAGTATATTTCTTTTGTTATTTATAAAGCATTTTTTCTTCCTTATTTTACAAAAAAATGCCAATGGTATTAATTATAACTTTTATAACTGTAAACAGTATAAAAATATTGAAATAATATTATCTTGTGTGATTCAATTCAATCAATCGAATAATTGAGATAACGGACACTTAAAAAATAAAGATGTTAATAAATCAGAGAGGCTCATTTCAAAATACTTCATTTTTATGAAAAAAAAGATCGTTTGTTCCGTAACTAACCGTAAAACTCAGTTACTTTTTCTTGGTGAAAACTGATTTTTCACAAGCCAGTGCCGTAGGATTTTGTTCAGCTTTCACAGAATCCACGCTAAATAAATCCCATTTATATTCGTTTGAGGCGTCGATATCACACTTGCACGGTTGCTAAATTTCCCACACAAATTTGAAAGCTCGCTAAAGATTCAAAAGGAAAACTTTTATTTTAAGTTGACGAGATTCTGTTCCTCTACGTCTAGATATGTATCTCACGCCTCCCAGAGATCTCGTTCCAAAAATTAGAGGAGAGGGTGAATTTAAGATTCCCCCCTACAAATAATATTTCACAGGCCGGCGCTTTAACAAGACTTAAATATTTGATCTTCAATTTGCGAGGCCTTTGAGGCGGTGATTTTGGAATGTGTAAGTGCAGATAATGGGAATTCGCAAACGGTTTCCCGATTTCATTCAACGCTTATTTCATATTATTACAAAGTAACCTAATTAAGCTGACACTTTTTTTCTTTAATATTTTAATGATATCTGCGATCTGGCGTACTTTGCGCAAATCGTGGGTTTCCATTCTGTTCTTAAAGTATTTTAAATTATTCTACTTTCACAAATATCTTAAATTCTTTGAAATGTTCAGTTATCTGACTGGAATCTTTTGAGCAGGTATACTTAGTAATGATTCTATAGGTTTATAGTAATAGATATTGTACAATGTTAAACATTGAATAAAATACAAACCATTTAATTTTAGTGGCAAAATATGCAATAATTAAATTATTTAATAAAGTTAATTTTATCTTAATATCTGTAGAATTTTGTATAAAGGCTTACATGATTATTTTTTATAGCCAGTAGCAAAAAGTAAACACTGTTAATTAAATCGTTTAATTAAAATTGTTATTTGTATAAGTCGCATTAGTATTTATAAATGCAGTCTTGATAATTTTGAATTTAACAGAAATAGCTTTCAACGAAACCGATAATTCTGTAAGATTATTATATAATTATTATAAAATTGCGTCACCTCTGGGTTTTGTGACACCGATGATTGTACATTTAAGCTTGGAAGTTATAAATAGAGTAAATTTACAAGGCTTAAATTAATTAATTTAATATTTATTTTTTTGTGTTTTGTTTTATATATTTCTTTTGAAGAAATATTTTTACACTTTTTTCCCAGAAATTAAATGTCTTCAAACTTTTTTTATATCTCTTAAATTTTTATTTTCTTGGACAAAAAAACAAAGGGTCGAGATATTTCTTTAGTAAGAATTATTACTTTCTAGGTCTTTGTAATTTTATTGGGCCAAAGTGATCCATTTTAATTGCTTAATTGAATAGAATTATGGAAAACCTCATCAACAAACGTATGAAAGAGCTTTTCTTTGTTGAATAGGTATCTACCCACTTTTGACCTTAATGTTATTATAATTGAGTTAACCTCTTAAGTCTTTTGACTCCGTTCTCTTTTGATTCGAATTAATATGCATTAAAAAATGAATCAACGTTATTTCATCAAACGATATAACACTTTTACATAAACTCTTTGAAAAAACCTTTAAGATATTTATACAATTTAAATGACTATACTAACAAAGAATTTATATAATATCTGTAGACATACATATATATATATAAATATACTATTACCTTATTTTAAAATAAAGTAAATATTTTATGATTAATTTTTACGCTACATTATAAAAGTCTAGTAATAAATATATCTTTCATTATAAACTAATAGATCGTATGCAACACAGCAAAACAAAATGATAAAAAGAACTTTTTATTGTCAATACCATTGAATCAAAATTCATATTTTTTAAATATTAGCTTATGTAATAGTGATAGAAAAAAATGGAATTTGATGTAATAATAACGATCAAAGAGTGTTTTTTTCATCGCATGTAAAATTTATATAATGCTGTATACGAGGTATTGCTTTTTCATGTGTGATATGGATTAAGCAAATTAATTAAGTAATTAAAATAAATGGTGGTTATAAGTTAAGACAAGCAATCGTTTTTACTGATAACCGCGTTGTGTTTGAAGTTTGTTTAATAGCAATAACATTTTTATAAAAATATTAAATAATATCTTCTTCATGTTGCTTACTTTTTGGCTAGTAATGACATTCATTTATAAATAAAATGTATATAAAGTATGCACAGTACTGCATTAATATTATATCCGAGTTAGGAGAAAAAACTCCTGGTAAGTATATAGTTAATAATGATGATAGCTATTAATTGAATTGGTTATCAAACTATTATTCTATACCCATTACTTAGAAATTTTTTGATTACTTTCACCAAAGTTTTATCAAAAATAATATTAATGAATTTAATTAATTATCATTGTAATCATAGTAATTGCTTCTATTTACGTATATTTGGTAACTTAAAGCTCTCTCATAATATTTTCATATGATATTCGCAAATTCAACATATCAATCTTTTAAGCAGGTGTGATAAACATATTTCCAGTCAATATTGAAATTTTTAAGAACGGAAGTAAAAATTAATGTTACAAATAAAATGATTTTTTTGATTATCAACATAATTTTAGTACAGTTTTTACATTTAAATAAACACTGTAAAGCACACCACAACCCTAGAGACTTTCACCAACACAAATGAATACCACACGGATAAAAGCCGGCCAGCAAATACTTTGTTATGAAAGTTGAAAGTGAAAAAAGTCCGAGACCAATCCCAAGAGAACAATAACAAGCAACATACACACACACATTCACAGAACAGTTAAGCGCCGTCATAAAAAATGACAAAGTTAGTTTAATATGTAAAAAGGTATTATGTTTGTTTAAAATATTTGAAAAATTAGCGTGATTATGATATTTTTGTTCGTTCTTGGTAAGGTCTACGCCAGCGGTCGCGAGCGATGTCTACGAGTGACATCGCAGTTAAGTCGTAGCTATGTCGTAGCTTGGGAGCAAGCTTCGCGTGCAAAGTGTCGGCCCTAACTGAGAGACAGGATCATAGCTGTCGTAGAGTCGCGAGGGCGTGCTGGTGTGCCACTCGCCTGCCTCTCCCCTGCCTAACTATGCACAAATGTTGAGTGCCTTCTCCGTACGAGAGATAGTTGTTCAACTTTCGTCATGGAAAATAACAAAAAAATAAAAATAATGTCTACGAGAGCTTTTCTATATCAAATAAATAATTCGATTGTGCTACAGATATTCAAAATTTACATACTTGGAATTTATAATTGGTGATTAATGAATTACAAATCATGTATTTGACTAGAATACAATGTACATTAGCTACAAAATATTTTGTATTTCAATTCACTTAATAAGTATTTATAAAAAATTCCATATTACCTACCCAAAGCATTTTATTCATCCAGTTTTATTTATTTTTTATACAATATTTAACTCAAACTACTATTTTTTATTCAATTTAAAATTACCATTTCATTTTAACATGAAATACAATATCTTTAAAGTATTTATGATGACTTTACGGGTAAATGTATTCCTACACATCGTTTTTGTAGCAATCTATTTTAAATATACTGTAACACAATATTACGTTACCGAATAACAATTTACG
>JAGVSQ010012097.1:0-11844 GCA_022683975.1 Rhyacophila evoluta | reverse complement strand
TCAGTCATTCAAATATATTGAGAAAACATCCCAAGAAAATTTGATCCATTGGCTTCTGAGGTCTACACTGGAAACGGTAGTCCGTTATTTTTTATTCAGATCCACCAAACTTGATTGAAAGGTGTTTCTTATAAAAATTTAGTTGCAAAATAAACAGCAAAACAATCAGTTACACTGTTCTGCAAAATTTTCAAAAATGAAATTTGCGAATTTACTTCTTAGGTTACAGATTTGCGTTATTGTTTTTATTTGGAGTTAAAATACTTTACTACCACTGATTTTAAATATTTTCTTTTAATTAAAATTTTTTTTATAATAATAAATTTTTAAAGTTAGATCTCTAGGTTACCAAGATATTAGCGCACGAGTATCGATGCTGGAAGTTGTAAGATCAAATAACGGAGCAGTATTTTTAATTAAAAAAAAACTATAGAACTGTGCCCATAGTGAGTTGGGTAAATCAATGTTCGCGTACAAATTATAAACCTATATAAGTATTCACATTGTGGGGTATCCACATGCTCCACTTTAGGCTGGATATTGTAAAAAATATAAAAAAAGAGTTTTATCTTCCCAATAAAATATTTATTTTATCAAATATTCAATATTAAACGTAATTCAATAAATTTTTGATGGTTGAAAGTAATGTAGTTTTTGTGAAAAGTGACGTAACCTCCATGGAACGAATTTTACAGGAGGCACAAAAACCTTTATTTAACGATTTTGAGCACGTCAAAACATTGCATAAGCACAACCTTGAAGTGCATGAAGACTTAAATGTATGTCTTATTAACTAAATGGAATATTATTTTAATAAATTATTTTAAAAAAATAATAAAACAGTAAAATTGATAAGCTGGAAGGCCCTTTGTATTGATTTCACAAATTTCATGAGCCATCTTTTTATTACACTTAAAAGATAAATTTATACGCTAATTCGCAATTTTATGCTTACATCCTTTTGATATAACGTGTGTTAAATTGTACACATTGTGATTAACGAATAAAAGCCATTTTGAAATAGTGAGGGTTACATCTTTTTTCCTTTCTACAGTCGATACGCTATCTTTTTGTATATGTGTAACCGTTCCTTAACATGTCATTTTAATTTTATGTTATCAAATAGTTACATATATATTTAACGTGAAGTGTATACTGCTTATATGCTGAAATGTGTTGTAACAACAGAAAAATAATACATTAATGTAATTGAAAAAAACACGCCCTCATAAGGCGGCGTGGTCAACAGGTCGATCAATACTATAAACTGTTGAATTGTTACAGTACATTCTCAGTGTAAATTTATTTTGTTTGTACAGTCATTTTCATTTCGTTTAAATAAACCCAAGCTAAACTTTCCAGACTACGATCAAAGTTCAAGTATTTTTATAATTAGAATTCAAGGAATATTTTAAATACACAAATAGTGCGCCTTTTCGCAGACGTTTTAACTAATGGGTACTGTTGGATGTTTGCTTTTTAAGTGAAAATTTATAAAATCAATAAAAGCTCTACTGAAAGAGTCTTGAATTTGTTATATAGCCGTGCGCAGTAGACATTTGCAACTTGTAACTTTTTCACATTGACAAATTGGTCGCGGCAGGTCTCGTAGCTTTTTTGCTATTTTCACGACTCGATACAAAGAAAGCAAAACAAAATGTTAACTTAAAAATTTCGACAACAAATTTTTCTCTATTTTCAATTTGTCGAAATTTCACTAGCTCAAGTAAAAATAAAAATAAAACCTACATATTTATTTTTGCTGCACATGTTTTACAAATATCTTTTTCCTCTAGAAAAATATATTTTAAATAATAACACACACCAAAGAATATTAGTTCAGCAAATAATATTTCATATTTTTTTTTATGGATTTATATATGAAATGCTATTGTGAATTTAATTTTCAGCCTTCAGAGTGGTTTTACATATGGTTCCCCGCATTTCTGAACTAAAGATTTTATGAAGAAGTATTTTTTACATTAAAAAACTTTCATCTGTAAGATTGAGTAGTGCACATGCTAGTCTTATCGTCACTCTGCTATACAAAACTAAACGTTAAGTATTTGGCTGATAAGAAATTATTATAAAAAATCTATAAAAGTTAGTCTTATACCATAAAAAGAAGAGTTATACCATTTCTAAAGTGTTAATTTTTAGAATATTTAAATTATAATATTCCTTTGGAGCAGATGCGATATAAACTAATATATTATTACATAATTAAACGATATGAATATAGTTACATTATATTTGACTTCCTGAAATGTGCTATTTTTCAAATACTTGAACAAACTGGAATACAAATGAATGATTACATAGCTACTAGCCTGTTGTCATAGTAACAGAAACATATTCAACATTTATAAATAAACAAATTCAAAATAACATTCTTAATGCAACTTGGAACAAGAACCAAATAATATTTTTTAAATAGATTATTCATGTAATATGATTTATTCGTTAAACATGATTATTTGAATTGGACTTTCTTATTATTTCACACCAATATATATTACAAACTATACAACACAAAAAATATATAATGCGTTAAGCTATAAATCTAGGATTAAAATATACATATTGTAGTATATTTAGTATATCTAGTTTGAACAAAGTTGATAATTTCTTAATTACGAATCATTTTTATAAAAAATAAACAACTTTTTGGATAAATCTAGCCACCCAGTATGAAACATCCGCAACGTATACTTTATTAGTTTTTATTTTATCGAAATAGTTTTCGAGAAACTTGGAATTATTACTTTTCTTCCCCCACTCAGTACGTGTAAAGCCTGATGACTATATCAATAATAAATTTGTTTCCAAAGCTCTAAAATAAATTCAATCTAACTGTTGCTTTTCTAAGCACGTAAAAAGCACACCTGTCGTTATTGTGTGCCCGATCCCTTAGTGTAAGTAATTTAACCCTAAGTAAATTTCGTGAAATGTAAATTTCGAACGAAAACTTGAAAATAAAAATAGACGCGAGGTCAGTACTCAGTATTATAGCGTAAAATACAATTCTACACTTCAGGCCAATACTTGAAACGGTTTCTTTACTCAAGTGAAAAGGTGAACTTTGAAAGTGGAGAGGGTGAATTTTTGTTGCTTAAAATATTCTATGAAATTCGACGGAGAATCAATTGAGATTGGTATTTTAATTTTAAACGAAAAATTCTTTATTAAAAAAGCACTGTTTTATATTTTTTACAGTTTTATTGTAACAGCATTTATTTTCAACTCAAATTCGTCATAGTAAATTTTAAATAATTTTTATAAAACAGTGAAATTTTAAGTCGTAGAATTTAAATGACCTTGCAGCCAATAATTGCTTATAAAGTGAAGCTGTCACGCTGACGGCCACATATTGCAGGCGCCTCAAGAGAGTCTCAACCTGATTTGCCTATTCCGATCAGCTTTTGGCATCCTTGAAGGTCGCTTAATATGTTTCTACAAAATGTTTTCGATGGAGTTACGGTATGAACATATAATACTAGCAAGTGACAGGGATTCTTAGAAGCGATATGTAGTATCCATATTCTCTGCTTATGAATCGGATATGGAAGAAAAATAAGAAGAAGACATTTGAGGCAAATTTATTAATTTCAACGAAATTATTAAAATATATTTTAATTAAGCTCAGTGAAATAGAAGCCTGCCGATTCGATATTCAGTTTTTCTCTTACCAACAAATGAATATGTTTTTAATTCGAACTGATTTGTGAATTGGACAGTAATATTCTTTATACAACCCTTAAAAATAAAGAAAAACAACTCAAGTAAAGTCACAAACTTCAGTGATACGTCAAAAATTTTTGATTATTAAAATAAAAATGATGAGTATAGCAATGAAATCAACAATCTATATCAATTTTATTATGAACACGGAAAAAACTAAAATTCTTCTGATAATATTTTATACTTATCAGGTTTATATAAAATTATCAATAAATACTGATTGTGTATAGATATTTACAATCTGATTTTTCCAAGTATAATGTATATCGACTTCGCCAATTTTTATATCATACATATCCTCAAATATAAAAACTGATCCATAAGAAAAATGATAACCTTGCAAATTTCAAAACCTTATAATATTTTAAATCAGTTTGATAGCCTCAATTCTATTCATTTCCTTTCCAAACTTATAAAATTTTCAAATACAAGCAATTTTAAATTATCAGCCATAAAATTCATAGGCTGAAAATACATTTTTCATAAAAGATTAAACTTTCATGGTAAACCATTAATCTTCATTTAATTACTTATACCATACCTGCTGGATAAATATAACCAATAGCTTATTTTAAATAAATATTCATTTAAGCAAAATAAATATGCAGGATTTGTAAGAATAATTTATTTGTATTCTCATATGAACTAACTATGATGCCTATACTTAATCAAAAGAATGGCATTTATTAATTACACTTTTAGTCGTTAATAACCACACCACACTATTCCCAGGTACACTCGTTAGGTTAGGTATTCTACTCCATATACATTTTTATTACTATTTATTACAAGACTTCATTTATATTTATTTAATGTGCCTTACAATATCAATAAAATTATTTTTACAGACCTTGAGTATACACTCATAAGGAGGGTTCAAAAGTACAAAAGTAAATTATGAGTTACTTTTGCATACACATTTTTTATTTTCTATTAAAATTTGATTTTATTTTGCATTCCTTATAAATGTTTTTTTAGAAATTGATGGCTGTTAGTTTAAATAATGCCCAACGCAGGTTGGTAATTAAATAATATTGGAAGGCGGAGAATGCCGAATAAGTTCGGCAGAGCTGTACTTAGATTTTAATACACTTAATCTATACAAAATTTACAAATTCAGCGATAAGTTTGATCTATTTAATTTAACAATACGCTTAAGAATGAGATACAAGTCAGTAATTATCATAAATGTTTGTTACTCTGACATTTACGCAAAGCCCAAAATAGATGGCTACTATTGAGTGAGACATAGATTTTTCGGTTCTTTGATTTATATTTAGGCTGTTTATTAACCAGGATCACGACGTCAATAAGTCAATGAACCTATTATTTTTATAATTATAACGTTATACCTATTTTTGCATTCATCTGTATGTATCCATCGTCTAAAAAATCATTCCATTACAATAGGTTGTCAACCAATGAATTCACTCATTGAATATTTAGTCTTGCAGTTTTGAAGCATTTGTATTTCTTTATTGTACTATAAAATTATAATATTTTGTCATAAAAATGAAAGAAAAATAAAATAACACTGTTAATTTATTAATTATATATGATAAAATATTTTAGAAGCTGTGATAAAATTCATTTTAAAACATAAAATACGTAAATTTATAACCGTATAATGTAAATCGCTATTCACAACCCTAGCTTAGTTAGTTGTTTACGAATCACTTATATTCATAAAATCTTTCGAAGCCTTAATATAAGGCCAGGCCCAAAAAATATATAAAACAGGATTTTATCCTTGACCCATTCTATATTATTCCGATAGGGTTGAAATTTAAGGTAATTTTGCAAAGAAAATGTTTTCAATTCATTTATTTATGTCATTTTTTGAAATGTTTTAAATTTCAATTATTTGATTGGTGAGTCATAAAAAAAAGCATTTCATACAACGAGTTAGGCTAATTTTCCAAACGACTTAATAACCCTATATAAATAAGTTCTCTATAGACAATCAGTAAAGAAAATTATTATTATAGTTTCCCATTTCTCACATGAAACATTTTATTGTTTCATTTTTTTCGAATGCCGCAATTGAAAATTAAATTTATTCATTAAAGAAACTATTTCAATGATGATTATTTTTTATCATTAATTTTATTTTCAGTGTGTAGTATTTTATCGTTTTTTTTATAATTCGAATTATTTTAAAAGAATAAAAATCCAACACCTTGTTATTTATTATTGCTGTATCGGTAAATTGTGAGTATACTCAAATGAGATATATGAACTATTTCTAAGTAATGCTTGTCCTATCAGTAGCTTTGATCCCACAAATGCTACATTTTTAAATATAAATATGCATAAATAGATGCCAAACAAATTGATTAAATCTGATGAAAAACATCTGTCAAAATAAATATTTGTGTGTTTAAATTTTCCGAATAGTCGTACTGTTTCATATACATTGTACATATTATTTTAAGAATGGATATTATGAAAAAATTTCAACATAATTTTCAGTTTTACGACCATTAAAGTCCATTTTTATTTTAATAATGTCTAAACTACTTCCAAAGAAATTTATATTTGGAGCTTTTATCTATTGAATTGAAACAATTGAAACACAACAATAAAGTGACATTTTTTATATTTCAATACAAACTATAGTTAATAATAAGAAAGTATAAACAATTTCTCTGTATACTGATGGTATTTAATGATTTTTAATAAATATATCACATAAATAAGCTTTTAAAAGCTAGAAAGCTAAAACGCTAGAATAAAACAACCAAGATTTAAAATATAAAAAGTATACATTCAAGTTACAGCAAGAATTTAATACATTTATACAATTTTTCATTTTGTACTTATTTTATTTATATTTCAAAAGATTTCTTTATGAATTTTTTTATGATGGAACTCATATTTTGTAGCATATTTTTTTAGTATGAAATTCATATAAACTACTCAAAAATAACTCAACACTTTTCTTTTAAACAAAAAAGCACTTAAATGTAAACGCTTTTCATGGAATGGAATGATATCTAAGCATTCCTCACGGTAATTACATTCTCTAGAAAACCATATCTCTCGTTTTTATTCGTTCGTTTCAGCCACCGCAAAATCCGACCTACAATACCATGAAGGATTGTCATACGCAGTTTAGCTTTCTCTGACATATCACTGGGTCAACGCTATACAGCGATATCTAGTAGTAGATATATGCACTAAAGTGGTTTTCTGTGTTTTAAGAGAATTTATACAGAACTCTCCTGCTGCTTCATGGATTATTGAATATTAAACGTTATACATTATTTCTTAGCATATATTTAAATTCTATTAAGTTCTATTGAAACACTTTTCTTGTCACTATAAATTCTACAAGATCTCTACCAATTCATGAATATATTACACTTGAATTGGATATGTTTTAATATTGAGTTTATTTCCCCCGATTGGTAAACGTGGTATTTTTGGTATTGAACGATATAGATTTTATTCTTCCATGTGTAGTTTATTTTTTAATTGGATGACAACCGAAGCTCGAGAGAAAAATCTGAAGGTAAGTCTATATATTATGGAGATTCATATATTTCCTATTTATAATGGATATGGAAAGATAAGGTCATTAAGACCCTGAAGATACTAAACAACGAAACACAGTTAGAAAAATCTTAGTTGACTTTCATTTTACTGATGAATTCAGTTTTAAAATATTTTTCACGGAGCACAGTCAGTCAAATTAATCACAAAGGTAGGGTGATTTTAAATTAATTTGAGAGTAGAAACATTAAAAGGGTTTTTTTGTATTATTCTCGAATACGCTTGTAAATTTTTTTGAGTTAACAACTTCAAATAAGTATTCCATAGTCTTCGTTCCGAAAATAAACAATATAAGCAATTAACTTTCACTGGCAATTAAAGAAACTCCAAGTTTCCCTAAAGTTACGGTATCGATCATTTTTTTTATGTTCTGTTTGCAAGTATATCTACAAATCTTATATTCACAAGGAAACTATGTTACTAGTAGAATAGTGTATAACAAAAACGCAACACTATTTAACAACTTTACAGTTGACTAAAATTATAGTGAATTAATTATAAGAAAGTAAATTTAATGATAAATGACCATCGTTTTTATAAAACTATTAATATCATTAATATTATTAAATATATGGTGCTGCTCAATCGTTTATAAAATGTATATGTATCGTATAGAAGTATTTTTAAGGTGAGTAAATCGGTAAGTACGTTTGCCTATGAACTGATAAGTGACTATGAATGATAATTGTTTAGTTATTTTATTTTCAATTTACATCATTCGTTCATAAACTTTTTGTAACAATTTATTTATTTTATATAAATTACGCTAATTCAGTTTATTGAATAAAGCTTTTTATAAAACAATATGTTATCAATAATTTGTTATTTTATACGCTTTGTTAATATCAACTCTAAAACAAACCATTTTCCGATACAACATAACATCAAAATTACCATTGCAAGTAGAGAATATTCGACGCTGAAAATCTGTTATATAAATATTTTGTCGAGGCGACGACTCAATATGCGAATTTCAAAACCGGTTTGTATTTCCACCGACTACCAGAACATATTTCAAAATTTTATTATTCCAGCATTCTTTTATTTTCGGGAAAATTTCCACTGCTGCATTAATTTTATAACATTTATATTATGTTAAAAAAATATTCGCATACTTAAATGTATATATAAATAATATTGTATATACCCAATAGTAATCAAATTGTAATATCAAATATCATATTTCCGTCCGATCAATCATTATGTTTTCATTACTTGTTACAGTAACTTTCCAAAAATGTTTCAGCGCACTTAACTTTTGAAAACGAATTTTATATTACATTTCAATTATCGGCAAGAGGCAAGAAATATTAATGTCATTTCTTTTCGTCAAACATTACTGGCGAATAAATTTTTTTGACATAAATAAAGTTACATTACTTAAAAAATATATGATTAATCGGATTTTAAAAATGTAGTTTCTTTTGTAACCGTAAAATCCAAATGTAAAGTATTAATTTAAAATTGTGCCGTTTTAGTTTTCGAAAGTAATCGTTTTTTTAAATAATTGATATGATATTTGAGCGCAAAAAATGTATAATTTAAAAAAAAACAAATTTTAGCGAAATACTTTAAGTGAGATAAAAAAATTATAACTGATATCAATAAAAAAATAAGCAAACCAAATTTGTATCTTATTTAATAATTATCGAATTGTAGATTGTTTAGAAAGTCATCATATTAATTTAATTATTGACATTGCAATAAAACTTTATTTCAACTTTTCATTTTTAGTTTTTGCGCTCTAAAAGTAAAGCATATGGATCTCACCGGTGTGTATATGATCGGTCATCAAATGAAATATATGGATCTCTGTACTATCAAGTTTTATTTTCCTAGATTTTTTTCACTGTGTTGTTTATATATTTTAAAATATTTGTGGTGTTATATAGTTATATATCAAGCATATAACGATTTATTATTACATAATTTTATAGTTTATGACTATAATAATAATTCCCAATATGCTATATAAGTGCATTGAAATGTCGTTATACTCTCTGGTCTTAACTGAATAACGATAAAAGTTAACGATTTTTCTTCCCTATGTTATAGTATGGTTTATTAAATTCACGTACTGTGGCTTATTTTATAATGAAAATAACGACTAACAAAAAACGTGCATCTTTTAATGTGCTATAAAATTCTTAAAATATCTTATTTTTTGCATTTTCCATAGCTTTTTCTTACAATTTTAGGGTCCTAGATCTCTTAAAAGCTTTTCCGGGTTATAACCAAAAGCTTGTATTATGCCTCAATTATATTAAGACCTTATTTAAACAGATAAAAAGTTTTATTATCTTTACGATAAAAGCTGTTATAACCGTTTCGGTTTATTTTTTCCTTTTCAAATAGGATTTCAAATTAAAAAATAATTGTCACTGACAACGACACAGACCCTAGTGATTATAGTATTATGCATCATTAAATATTTCCAAAACATAAATAGTTTATCATATCATATTATATACATTTTTTTCACAACTGTAGGTTTTTAATATTTATATAAAATTGGTATAATAAGATATGTTTGCATTACTAAAGCAATACATGTCCATAAAGATATATAAACGTTGTATAAAATATGTTCTTCAAAAATACTGCAGAATTTATAATTTATAACATATGAAGTAAATGGATTTTATATATATCCAGTAACTGGCGAAGAACTATTTTAAGTAAAAAAATAATATTTGTGTCTAAAATTTTACATTATGGAATTTTTTACCGTCCATATAACTTACACATTTGGATTATGTATCCGTGTAGGATGTTCGATAATAATACTTGGAAATACTATACAGAGTAAAGTAGGGAAGGAGTAACCAATATCAATAACGTTATAATATTTCCATGGTTAGCGTAGTAGTAAGTAATCCGGGGAATGCGGGTTTGACTCCTCTATCTGTCAGATTGAAAAAAATCTAAAATACGCACGAGTTAATATCTATTAGGCTTAGCAATTGTCTGACGCACGGTTCTAAAAAAATCGGACAGAAATCTGTCAAGACGTCTTTACATTGTGAAGATCCATATACACCTCTTTTGGAGTGGATATCTTCACACTGTGTATAAAATTTCACATGGTATATAAAAAAATTAGATATTTCGTTAATTTATATTTTAACCTAGCAATCTGTTTCATCGGCTAAAATAAGTGTGAAATATAGGTCTTATAGCTCATATTCTATGGTCCTATAATCAGTCCTATGGGTATAATTTTATTTACACTAATTAAACAGACACATAAATAAAACACAGCAATAATATTTTTTAGGTTCTACGGGAGACGTATAATAAAAAAAATTAATTTAAAAAAACACACACATGTACAGAAACTTTTCTAAGTGTACATACGAAATAAAATACTCGCACATGAAATAGTATGAAAACGCATGTATTTATCGTAAAAGTGTATGTTTATGTGTGGCTTCGTACTGTTTATTATTAATAATCGGCGTGTTGTTTCAAATACATCGAATACAAATTTTAATTAAAATGTATATGCCCTTGGTGACCTAATTGTTTGCTTCAGTTATTAATATTCAAAATTATTTTTGCCAAATACTAATTACTATGTATTAGATTCGCTACAAAATTTAACGAAGTGTAATTAGTACATCTCAATTATAGCGTTGATGAAATTCCATTCATAATTGCAGGCCATTCATGGTAGTTCGTTAAATATGGGTGTAATAAAAGATTTAGACGCGGGGTCAAAAGTGGTCTACGCTCAAACAATGGGGTTTATAATGAGAGTTATTAAAATGCCCCCTTGGCAATATGATGGTATTTGCAACGCGGGGATATCTTTTAATTAAAAGCCTATTCAATGGACTAGTGTGGAGGAAGCTTTTTTCTGATTTTATACAAAAAACGAACTAATCTTTTCAGTCTGTATACGGAGGGTACAATAAAAGTAAGTCACTTCTCCTTTGTTCGTTAAAAGGTTTTAAAATTTTTGACACTTGGTATTTTTATTATGCGCCCAACACATAAAATGAGGTTTTCAATAATGGGTAAGTCCCTTATAAAAAAAAATTATATTTACAATATATTCATAAAATTATCAAATTTATATTTATATTATACCATATGAATATACAATTGGTTGACGTACTGTCTGATAATTATATCATCGTAAAAACAATATATTTCACATTTAGTATAACTGAATGACTACATTTTATATAACTGGGGTTAAGGGTTGATCAAATGTATTATACAAAGGAACAAACGAAGAAGATTAAAGTTATGTCTTAATATAGTGTGCGAAATACAGTCACTCAAACAGGTTTCGCACATTTTCATGCTTAAGTTTCTAACCTATAATTGAGTGATCCGGTGGGGATACTTAAATCAAACGGCAATGAACAATTTTAAGCATGTTATGGTGAAGTTATCCAAGTGATGTGAGAATATAAGCTTCCATCTTGCTATCAAGTGAAAATGGCGAAACTTATATAAATGATTGTATTTCGCACAATATGTAAAGAGATAATCAAAGATTACTTTTACATTATGCTGAAATCTTAGCTAAGATTTAAT
>JAGVSQ010012096.1:0-11845 GCA_022683975.1 Rhyacophila evoluta | reverse complement strand
AATAAGTATTGTTGTAGGTTCAGATTTTATTTTGTTTAAATATTTATAAAGAAGCGTTACAATAAAATAGCTATACAATATTTTCGTGACATTTAAGTTCATTGACATTTTAGAGTGTCAGTATTTAAAGTGGTCGATTTTCGCAGCTGACATTTATTCTAATGCTCGAAAGCTTAAAGCTCGTCTGTATTGCTTTTCTTCAAACAGCTTTCGCCCCAGCAGCAGTTCGAAGTAAAAGGCACCCCCGGGGGCAGTTTGTCGTTATCGAAGGCTCTTTCTTTTAGTTTCGCAAGTCGATCGCCTGTCACTGGACAAAAACGACTTCTTCGGTACTCTGTCGATGAATACTTATGAACTTGAGAGACTGAATTGGTGATATTTTAATGTAAATTATTGTTATTTCTCAGTTTTGTTATATTTCAACGTTTATAAGATGAAATGAAGAACCCAATTGTGATACCGTATATTTAATCAAGATCATTGTAAAAGAGAGTTTAAATTCTGTGTTGTATTTATGAGTGTAAATATCCCTCTCCAATAGTGTAGAAGTTACCGTGCGTATCGCAATTCGGGGAATGCGGGTTCGATTTTCACATATGTCGAAGTTTTAAATATCAAAAAATGCAGCACAAGGTGCGCATTAAGTTGAGCAATTGTCTGAAACCGATCTTCGTGAAAAGTAATCTGTCTAGACGTGTTTTGACACTGTGTAGATCCATTTTCAGAGATTCGGATATATGTGTAGATCTATATTCTCCACTTCAGGAGCAAATGTGGTATAAAAAAAGTCTTTCATTTTGTTAGGTATTTACGATACATTTATTCTAAGAGATATAAAAGGAATTCTAAATTTTTGTTACCTCCATTCACAATTTATCATTTGGTTTAAATATTAAGTATATTTATGTACAATTTGAACGTTTTTAAATATATGATCTATTATTTTTAAAAGGATTGTTATTAATTAATTACATTCTACAATAATCACGAAAGCTTTACAAGACAAAACAATAATAAAAGCTCACGTGTATTTTTCTTACGCCATTTATTTCTATGGCAGACATCCTGTTTACGATGGTACATCAGTAACAGCGTGAATAATACAATTACCTAGGTACAGTCACATCCATAAATGCGTTTACCTGAGACAACAGTGTTTGTAGCTATTCTGAGTCACCTCTGGTAAAGACGGCTCCGAGCTAAGTCGTGTAACGCTTCTGGCTGTTCACTGGTGGAGGAATGTTTGCATTATAATATCATTGTCTTTGATATGACGGAGAAACGCATATGGATAATATGACGGAGGTGCCGAGAGGTATAGAACTGTGGATGCAGTGACGTCTTGAACAAAGATATTTAACATGGTATAGAATAACTTTTCTGCTCATCGTTGTTCAATAAATATGTACTTGTAAACACTTTTAGCCAGAAGTTGCAGATTAATATTTTATGACTTAATACACG
This sequence comes from Rhyacophila evoluta, assembly GCA_022683975.1. Taxonomy (NCBI): domain Eukaryota; kingdom Metazoa; phylum Arthropoda; class Insecta; order Trichoptera; family Rhyacophilidae; genus Rhyacophila; species Rhyacophila evoluta. The sequence goes on along the minus strand of JAGVSQ010012096.1, from coordinate 10,381 downwards.
CATAACTTTGATATATTATATGTTACCAACTGATATATCAAATATCTAATAAGCAAATAATGGGAAAAATTGAAGGTAGTGGGTATTTATACTCTTGATTTTTTAAATTTCTTATATAATTATCAAGTAAAATATACGATTTTGTCCTCTTATTATGGGTAGTATTTTTTTTGTTATGCCGGGCTTTTGGCATAATGGATCATTTCGTTATTTTTATAGGTTGTCAATGTTAATAAAGGAAACATAAATATTCTTTTACCAGAATAAAAATAGTATACAGCTGTGATAGACAAACACTTATTTAACTCGCTTCGTTTGTGCGCTTGTCAATGTACATCTTGTGATAGAGTGTAAAAAAAATGATAAGACAATGATCTTTTATAGAAAAATCAATAGATTGCGAATAGAAGAAAATAAAGAGATATGTCTCACTTGTTATAATAAAATATTTGGAAATATATATATAATGAATATGTAGTAAAATGAAAAGATCTTCTGGTAAATACTGTTAAAATTGATTTATGTTTTTAAGCAATATTTATTTAGGCTTGGTTCGTTTTAAAGCCATTATAATAAAAAAATGTGTTAATATGATGAAGATATCATCCTGCCGATTGTCACAAAGTTAATATGTGCGCTTTAATCGCAGGCTTAAATCCTACAGTAAAAATTCAGGACTGAATAATGGCCAACGGGTTAGAAAATATGAATATTACCAGGAAAATTTCTGAGAGATTTATCTTCACTTGTGCTTTATTTTTTATGTGAACATTTTACGATATAGAAATTCGTAGGATTTCACTTTTGGAGTTGATTGGGCGCAATGCAAAAAAATATAATGATAACAAAGTATACTATAAACTCAAGAGACAATAATCTATTGTGGTAAATAGTCATGTTCATTTTATCGTGCGTGATTTTAAAATAAAAGTAATAGGGTGGGTAAAATATGCTAAATTTTATAGCATATTGTCATTAAATTTAATACAGACGTCACTGCAGTACTGAAATGTTTTACTGTATAAATCCAGGGCTTAGCCTTAGTGGCAGTGTACAGCGGCGTACTAAAGCGGAGTAAAGAATGGGATAACGGATTTAACTTTAGTTGCCTGCCGAAGAATTATGGCTTGTCTTGAATACTTGAAGCGCAAACTACAGAATATAAAAGAATTTTCAGGCGACATTTTAAAACAAAAAGTGCTTTATTTCAAATGGACTTAGGGTGAAGTATAAAATTAAACCAGGATAATAAGCTTTTAATTAATAACAAAACCGATTGTCATTCTTTTTACCTTCCAAAAATGCTCTTTAATGGGGAAAAAATGGCAAATTTAGAGCATTTTTAAGTATCTCTATGACTACACCGCACCTTTCGGGATCTAGTACAATAAAATTAACCTCTAGAAAAAAACCCTTAAAATTATTAACACTCCGACAATCTTAATTGCTAAATTGTGTTATATTACAATAATTTCTCTCTAGTAACGTGAAAGCTTAGATTAGATAAGAAATAATATTATTGGTACTGTTTGGTATTTGATATACATGGGGTTTTCTTAATATTCGTTAGTATTTTTGGGGATTTTTGTGCAATAGAACAATCGTTTTTTTACTCATACTACCAATTGATCGATTTTCCGTAGCTTTGTCGAATATACCTTTAGATATTTTAAGCTGCCTTTGATAGAATGAGATTTCTTTGAGGCATCCTAAGGCGTTTTGTGATTTCAGTTCACTTATCAAAATAATCATGGCTTGTTGCTACGGTAAATAAATCTACTGTAAAAATGTGTTCTTGAAAATATTATTCTAAAATGTACAATTGTTTTGAAATTTTATACAATTCATGATTTGCAAAATAATATTATTTTTATTGAACTGATGTACAGTTTCTACTAAATTCAGTAAAATGCATATAATGCACTAATCTATATATAATAAACTATCGCCATTTGAAACACGAGCTTTTCAGAGTATACATATTATAAAATAGTTTAATTGGAAAAATTCGAATGCACAGTACATATTTTTACATCATAGTAATTTTTGAAAGTGTAAATCATTTATAAGCTTAAATTTCAGCCAAATTTCTGGCGTCAAAATAACTACATTTGTGAAATTATTGGAATTAAAATATTTTGCGTATCATTATCACATACGAGCATTTTTGAAAGCACTCTGAATTGATTATCTGATTGATAAATATCTAAAAAATCATGAACATAAAAAACTGAAGATATCGTCTATACTATTTTGTTTTTAAATATAACTTTCATATAAAGTATCACTGGTAAAAGTTTTAATATATTAATTTTTAAATCAGATATTGGATTGTAAGTTAGAAAGAAATAACAGCATGAATATCAATTGTGAAAAGAAAAATAGATGTAGCCCAAATATAACAAATTTTACAAGAGGCATAAAAAACGTTTATTTAATGATTTTGACTGTCAAAACATTATATAGACACAGACTAAAAAAGCTCAAAGACTAAAATTGATGTTTTGTTTATTCAATATGAAACTATTTAAAAAAAAAAACAATTAAATTGATTTGGTAAAAACCCTTTTTCCTGGTCGCATATTTCACATGTCATCCTTTTTTCAAACTTAATAGCTCAATTTAGACACAAATTTTATATTTTCAGCCTTTACTGTTTTTATATAACGCGTATTAAGTGTTATACATTCTGATTATCAAATAAAAGCTGTTGGAAATTTTGAGGATAACGTCCTTTTCTCTTTCCACGGTCAATATGCATACGCTTAATTAATTTTTATACAGCCTGAATATACTAAAAATGTGAAACTATATTCGCAACAATTGATCCGTGTGAAGTTTTATAAAAGTCGAAAAGCTTTAAGCTTAATATTATATATTGAGTCTAAGCAAGGTATTACGCAAATAAAAATATGTCTATCCCATCTCTATGTTATCCACCTTTTGTTAAATATGAAACGTAAGTTTCTTATATTTTTTATTCTCTTTTTAGATACCCCCGTAGTGTTCTCTCCCTATTCTGCCAATATAATATATTATTATAGGAAACTATCACGAGTAAAACTTTTATTGTTACTTCTTCTGTCTCTCGCTTATTCGATTTACTTTCTGTTTTTCTACTTCGTGAAACGCCACTGATGTTATTGGTATAATAACAATAAAAAGCATTTCGTAAGGTGAGCTACGAATCATTACATGAGATATTTAACTTGAATATATGTAGAATGAAGTTCAAAACTTTTTGAGCTTTTGAAAGTTATATATGAATTGTTATTTTGAACTCACATTTTGTCAGCCTATATAAATAAGAATGGCCTGTATAATACACACATGTACATAGTTATTCACACACATAATCACCAAGCACATACATATACTCGCTTATAGACGTATAAATTTACGCAGAGTCTTGCAAATACATAACCAACGTTTTCGTAATTGCTACTTTGAAAATCTTTTTAATCGTCATATTTTAATTTAAATTCAGCCCTTGAGAGTAAAGTGGGTGGACTGATATTTAAGAAAAAAATAAAATAAATTCCTAATGATATTTTGCATGTTATTAATAATTATAAAAGTGAAGTGAGTTATATAAAAACATATTGGAATACTTAATATTTTCGACTGATGGTGCTTGATGGAAATTTATTTTAAATTCTGAATTATTTAAAACTGGTAAACTTCCATATGTGAAGATGAAGTTTCACATATGGAAGTTTACCAGTTTTAAATATTGGAATACTATTATGTATTAAATAAAAAAATAGCTTTAATCCATATTAGTATAGTTGACAGTGGACACTTGTAATAAACGAGTTTTGCCATTTGTCACTTGACTCACTTTACTTCTCTTGGACTCTATTTTATTTCTTATGTTATAATTTTTACATTTATATTGTTGTATATTAACGAAAATTCCAGAATAATTATTTTGTTGAAGCAAATGAACCTTCATACAAAATGCATCAAACAAAATTCATTTGTAATAAGCAGTGTTTCGATTCTATCTGATTCAAATGTAGAAGTTTTTGTATGCTGAAATTACTGTCCTCTATTCTACAATGGTTGTATCCTCAACAAATTTACTCGAATCTAGTTTTTGTTATCAAAATTTTCCTATATTCGGTTTAGCAAAATTTCAGCATGGAGAAACATTTCTTATGGTTTTAAAAAGAATAAATCAGTATTTATGTCTTCTTTGTCCATATCTGTTCCCTAACTGAGGCATATGTACACCAAATGCTATCTACAAAAATTCTTATCGTCACTAGTATTCTTGCGCCCTCCCAGGTTCTAGATCTTGTAACTGCGCCGAATACATTCTGTAGATAGTATTTGGTGGTATTTCAGGATGCCAAAACTGGTCGACTTGAAGAATAGGTAAGTCAGATTAAGATTCTCTTGAAGTATCTGTAGTAAATGTAATCCAGCCAGATCCAGAATTGTAGCTTTGCACTGTCAAAAATTAGTGGTAACATGTAGCATGATATTATATTATGGAAATAGTAAAAAAAAGTAAGTTAAAAATTTAAAAAACTAAGGAAAGGAAGATAGTTATTTAGAATGGGGTGTTTTCTTGATAAACGGGTAGATTTTGTTACATTTCTAAGCTAACATATTGTAGAATATATATTACAATAAGTGAAAGAAACTTATAAAATTAGAAAAGTTAGTACATATAAATGTGTATGTGCGTGTGCATGTAAATATAATAAATATAGCTCATCTACTTCTAGTCCTTCAGTAATTTATATTATGCCTGCATTTAGTATAATTGATTTGAGTGCATATAATGTTTGATTACCGTGTAATATGGATAAATGACGCGAACCAATCAGTAATTTAATTGAGGCTATAGTGTAATGTTTGCATCGTGTATGTACTATCAACGGTATTGATATATATTGCATAAGTATATATACATTATAACATATATATAACATGGACGTAAATGAGATGTCTAGTATCATAATTCTTAACGAATTTCAATGGGATAAGTGAAAATTTGCCAACTCAGTTTTTGATAATTTTAGACTGCAAAAACTGATTATTTTAGTGATTTGGATAATTGATTGATATCAAAAACACTATTGAAGCATTTTTTTATAGACCTGCTTAGGTTGCAGGTAAAATTTTCTTGGGATGTTTTTCGATATATTAATATAACTCTGAGTTTTGAAACTAATACGGAGCATTCATATGATGCGAAGCAACCGGATGGCAGTATAAAATCACTTTTAGCTTAAAGTTAAGTTATTAAATTAAATTTTTAAGTTATCGATATGAAAAGTAAGGTACAAATACAGGATTGTTCTTTGTGTTTACGCATATAGCTTAAAGTAGTGAATTCTAAAACTGCAACATTTATTGGTAAAGGGATTTCTTTTAGTTTTAGTTTAAATAATTAAATGGTATTTTTTAATAATTGTAAAAACGATGAAAAAGAGGACATAAAATATGTTTTGTGTCTGTTGTTTGATTACTAAGTTCTGAAATAGATAGTGTTTTATGTAGCATATATGATTGTGTGATTTAATAATACACGAATACCTGAAATGCATCTGTCGTATGGTTAGTGATATAAGAAGACATTTCGTTATATTTGAGTAGCGCAACGTTCATCGCAAACAATGAATGTCTCTCGTATAATGGCTTTATATCGCGAACAATGTCCACAAGACGGCTGACTGAGCACAAGTAAAAATTCAATTCTTCATCTGTCACGTGAAGCCTCGCCGCGGAATCGTCAACTACATAACATAGCGCAGGCCATGTTTGCGTAGCCAGTTAAGGATGCCACGTAGACATTCCGTCGTGGAGCTTCTACGGCGTAGACATTCTATTAAGGGGGGCTGAAAGGAAGCTCGTCCGTGTCTGAGTTTACGCCCGGCGTGCTTTCGCCGCGACTTTCGTAGACCTTCGTCCGATGAAAGGAAACCGCGATATGTGTGCACAGGCTGGGAATATAAAACTATGAAGCAAAGATTCTTTAACATATTTTTCAGTCTAACTGATTTGTTTGAAGTTTTTCAGTTATTCTTACACAATAAAAAATCAAAAATATATCAGATTTATTTTAATTAATGTTAATCTATTAGTTCTTAAAGCTTCATTAGTAAAATATCTTTCGGAATTTATTATATATGGAGTATGAGTCATATTTTAAAATTGATTGAAGAATGGAAAAAAATATGTCTCATAAATATAAAAATATATTTGAAAATTTGCTCAGAATATATTATTAATAATTGATATAGAATTTAAGGTTTTAAAATGAAACCATTTATTTGCTCATCAAATATTTTGTAAATGTGCATCGGTAAATTTATTTAAAACAACTGATTCTCAATCTATGTTTAACGAAAACTCAGTGAGTAACTATTGAAGATTATTTATCATGAGTGTGCAGTTAATAATTTTATTTCACCATGTCTACTCCGTAAGGAACATTTGTATCTATACAGTATACAGATCTTTGCTTTAAAACAGTCCGCAATGTGAAGATATTTCTTAACAGATTATTTTTCACGAGCGTTTTTTGTCAGACTATTGATCATCGATCTAATGAGCATCCAGTACTGCATTTTCAGATTTTTGAAATTCAGACAGATGTGGAAATTTAACCCGCATCCCCCTATGTAATACATGCATACTACCTTGAACTCTACTTCGGGTATATGTCAAGGATTTAAAGAGAAAAAAAATTTACACACATTTTCCAGCTAAAGTATAATTTTGTAGTTATAGATGAAAATATGTCCCCATGTGTTTTAATTTAACTGTGAAACTAATGACTAGATTTTGAAAGAAGGCATTCTACATCTATAAATAGTTGTTTCAAATTCTAAGATTCATGACTGAAAGCTTGATAGTTTAAGCAATCGGCTAAGAGCCAATTAATTTAAAAAAAAGACAACTGCAAAACAAACCTTCCACTATCGGAAAAGACAAGCCTTAGTTAATATATTTTGCATCACGTTTCCAGATTTTTTTGTAAATTTACGTAATTGCTATTGTATTAAATACTGTAAAATAAAATGAATTATGAACAATGATTTCTTTTTAGTCACTGTTTCACGCGTGGAAAATTTATACGCCACGATGGAAGTAAAAAAAATAGTTACTCGTTTAATCCATAATACGAAAGGCGAATTTCTCAGCCAGCAAAGTAACCCAGTGAAGGTTTTGTGGTCAAAAGTTTAGCGACGGCTACCCGAAGGAGCGCAAACATTTGCTGAAATGTCTTTCCTTGCTACCTAAAGTCAAATATGAGGTTCCATCTCAGGCTTCAAAGCCACGGTTTTCCTGTGCGTGAAGGAACACTAGTGTGCTCCAGACAATCACGTATAACAAAATATTTTATGTGTTTTGGTATGGGTCAATCGTGTCTTCAATTTAAAATAAATTTAAACAAATGTATGCAAATAAAAATCGAATTCTTTTCTTTTGTTGATTTATTAATGTGTACTTTTCTTGCAAATTTTGAGTTTATTTTGTATTTAACTATTCGTATTATTTTCATTAGGTCTCGAATAACATTTTTTTACCACATTTTCTCCGAAAATTGAACGTATAAATTTCCGCATAGTAAAAATATAGCTCAATTGATTTAGTCTCAATATTTGTCAATTGATTGCTTAGCTAAAAAAAGTTCCAGTATTTGTCTTTTTTTTAATTCAGCAGCTGTAAAAATCCAATACGTAGGAAGTGCGTCACCTCAAAGTTTTGGTCACTAAAAAGACAATGTATTTCTGATGCAAGGTGATGATGAAAATCTAAAGTTAGATACTAATTTGGTATTTGCAGCTTATAACCTTTTGATAGAACATGTTATATCTTATATATTGTGATTTTCGAAAAAAAAAAATTGATAAAACTTTGAAATTACGTTATTTTTTCTTTATACAGTATATTTTATTTAATACCGCTTATTAATGTTATATAAAATTCACTCATTGTGTTTATTCAGCACGTTTTTTCAATAGCATCAGGTGTAAACATCTAATTTCAGTCTCTTTTGTAAGACGTTTCCCCTAAATAATATGACGTCCTGACGGGACAAGAGAGGAGAAATTCTTCAAGATGTTTCCTTGCCATTGTACCTGGGAGTCTTGTGGGAATGTAAGCAATTTCATTTATTGGTTTATTTAGTTATTTATTTTTCGACATTGCCCTGAGTGCGCTTCCAGTTATGTTGTATTTGTTGTTTACAAAAATGGCAAAAAATTAAACGACGACATATTATTATTACAATGCTGGGTTGAATATACCGTATAAAGGAGAAAATATTTGTTTTACAGTCTCTATAATAATCCATATGATGCACTTTGACAGAAATCTATACGCTCCGATTTTAAAGTAAACATTTTAAGCAGAAACTATTTATCTAACTTTTGGCCACATTCACTTAATAAAATTTCAATTTGAAATATTATAAATAGCGAAAATCTAAAGTGTTCTAATAAATTACGATGTAAGTATTAAAATGGAACATAGATCGCTTAATAAAATTTACAAAACACGTAATTATTCATTTCATATATAAGAAGGTGAAAAATTGCTAGAGGTACAGAGTAGCATTTGGAAAGTGTAATTCAAAATATTGATTTAGTCAATGTCAGATATAATCATTAAAAAAACACGTCTTCTGTATGTTATTGTAAATGATTTTGGTAAGTGTCTCATTTAATTCCAATGCGGTCAAACAAATAAACGTTTGACTTTAATTAGTGATAGTTTTATGTTTTTTTTAAATGACAGATTGCTTTGTCAATTATCTTTATACGAGTACGTGTAAAATAAAATTTATCAGTTTACAATTTCAGAAAATTTTAAAATTATCATATTTGAGAAACAATGAGTTTGAAATACATTTATACGAAGCCTTGGATGCTATACTTGTTGTTTTTTACCTCAAAAACCTGAACTCAAACAATGGATAATTACCTTTTTTGTGATGTTTTTACGCCTTAAAAATAATTTTATGTTTGTAATTTTTTACTATTTCGTTTACTGTAGATATTCAATAACAGAATTTTTTAGCATAATGAGCCTAAATTATAATTGGAAATAGCTTTCTTTTCAAGTCAAAATATTATTTAATTCATTAGTAAAAAACTTTGAGTGATCTACTTATTTCCAAAAGTTTAAAGTATATTATCTAAAAGCTAAGTTGTACATAATGTTTACTAAGTTTTGAAGGTTGTAAAAATATTTTTGGAACAAGCAAAGATTGACATTGGATTACAGCACTGCCGATGACAAATAATAAATTTAAAAAATAAATATGTCGTAAAAAAAAAAAAAAATTCGATAGTAAAACGTATTGGCTCAAATTTGATTGCAAATAAAGAAAACACTTTGTAGAATAAAAAAACGTAGCGCCAGTTCGCGAAAAAGTTTCCAGCACTGTAGTGTTCGCGAAGTGAAAACGTTGAGTCGTAAAAAAAGCTCGAAATGTCTGGTATCTGTTTTATCCCGTGGTACTTCTTCTTCTTCTCCAAACTCTCGCCAGAGTGTCCCTTTTACGGCAGTGATTTTAAAAAGTTTTAAGTCCTGCACCGAGTAATATTGAAGAAATGTTTTTGAATTAGTTGATTCAAGGCATTGCTGTCAAAAGCTTACTTAAACAACTGCACTCATAAATTTTTAACTCTATATATATATATTTTTTTAATTTTAAATAAAAGCTTTTATTTCCAAAAAGTTCAAGTATGTACAACATGGACCCAAGTTTATCTTGTACATATAAGCTTGGTCAAACTGAGTTGAGACTGAATCTACATTTTTGGAGTCAAGATAACGTTAGCGAAATATTATCAGAATTTACTTTTTTCATCTCATAAATACACATATAAAATTTTGACGATAGCTGAATTAGTTTCAAATAAATGCATATTTGTTTGGTTCTAGTAAAACTATTCAAAATAATTAATTATTGAATAGCCAATTCTCTAAAAAAACCTTAAAAAGTCTTGATTATGCAAAAATCCTTATTCTCAATTTCTCTCGTGGTTATCTTCATATTGTTGAGATTTACACGCTTCGCTTTTATAGTAGGCATGGTAAAAATATTTAATGAATTTCTTTTAAAAAACGTATTTGAAATGAATTATTTAGTATGTATTTGATGACTTTTCATTGTTATTTTATTAGTGGAAAGATTCTACTGTTTTATAATGAAAATTAAAAGCTTACAAATACTACAGTATATAAGTAGTTGAGTAATCTGACACATGGAGAATCAAACCCGCATTCCCAGATCACTAGGCGCGCACGCTACCAACTAGGCTACAGGGGAGACAAAAATCAGAAAAATGCAGGACTTGCCCTCCATCTATCCACCTCGTATTTATAGCTGGTCTGATTCAGACGTATTTCA
>JAGVSQ010012095.1:0-11845 GCA_022683975.1 Rhyacophila evoluta | reverse complement strand
ATGGCGATTGTCTACGTAGAGCGCACATGTGTGCTTACGGCGATCTACGGGTTAATATAAATTGGATAAAAGAGAGAGTGATACAACCAGAGTAGACGATGATGGTTAACTTTCGTTTTTGACTAATTTAAACTCGTTGATTGTTTCCAATAAAATAATGGTTGAGAAGAAAATAGATTTTTATTGCTATTATGATAAACTCTACTATGCTTAAACTATTTTTTGAATAAATATATGCATAATATGTATTTATAAATGAAATGTTTTTTCTCATAGGATTCATAGGACATATTTTTTTTTTTATCAATGATATCAGATCAAAAAACATTAATTTAACACCAAATACATTTAATAGTAATAGTAAATATCATCCAAGTCATATTTTAAGACTTTTGTACACTTACAATAAATGGCACATTTTAAATAAATGTCCTCTAATGAAAGAAGGCGGGCAAGGATATTTGTCCACCAAATCTAAATATTCTAATGCCAAATCCCACACAGGTAGCGAAACGCCCTCAAAGAGAGCAGGGTTGGTGAGAATCCCCTCAGCACTCATCACTCCATTAACCCCAGTGGCTTCTAGGCATCTATGTACATCTTCCAAGCATTGAATGTTACCATTTGCAAAAACTGGAATTGTCACAGCATCTCTAGGATAAAAACATATTTTATGAAGTATAACAATACTTTAATGAACAATTTTCTTTAGAACTAAACAATAATACTTAAACCATCCTTTTATCCAAGGCAAGGCTATTAAAAATCTGCATGTAAGTTGTTAAAGAGCTTTTGTTGAAATTACTTTATAAGAATATTTATAAAAAAAGAAATATGAATTGTGTTGTGAGCATTCCAATTCCAAAATATACTATCTTGTCCGTTAGCAATTGTCCAAGATTTAATGGATAGGAAATTGTATGATCAGGAAATTCGATACATTATACCTTTTGTTATTTTCAATGCTTATATATTTGTGTGTTTTGCTTTTTCAATTACATAACAGTAGTGTTTTTAAGCTGATTTGGGAAAGTATAATTTTGAGAAATAAGTTTTCTTTGATAGAAACACACTGGAAAATGAGTTTCTACAGCTCAATAAAAAACTGCCAACTAACCTAACAGCTTTAATATGTTTCCAACTGGCCAATCCTGTGAGTGGTCCTTTCTGATCTCTTGTACGACCGTGCACAGTCAGTTGATGACATCCAGCACTTTGTAACATGAGAGCATATTCTACAGTCTTTGATACATCTTCATAAACCCTAACTTTACAGGTTATAGGTACAGAGAGCGATTTCTTAAGTTTACCAACTGAAAAAGAAAAATTACTTAATCTTGGCATTTTTTTAATAGTATAAACAGCTAAAAATGAATATTTAACCATTGCTGAGTAATTATCAATGATACAAAGAAATAGTAACAATACCATTATTGGAAAGCATTGAAACTGTCTTACAAATTTCATTTACATGTAGATAAATATATGAGCTTTTTATTCAGTTACGGGATTTGAACCTATTACTCGAATTTATTAATAATAATTACATATACATGCCATATTTACCAAATTCAAGGGGACATGATATTATTATTTACCGATTGCTTTTAGCAGTGGCCACTCATCTTGAAGAAAAGCACCATAACGACCTCTGCGAGCAATTGCCTGTGGACAGCCCAAGTTAATGTCGATGGCATCGCAATACTCTTCCGCCATTTGAGCGGCTTTCAACAAAATGTCAGGATCATTACCGCAAAACTGGAAAAAAATGACAGGTTGGATGTTTTAATGGAAATAAAACTTATTATATTAGTTAGTAATATGAAGTAACATAAGGGATTTACAAATAACGAAAATACATTAAAGTTTCATTTGTTCATTTGTTTAGGTTCCTTTATGGCATCACTTATTTTACATTGCCTTATTTGATATGGTCTATGAAAGAATGAAAATCTTTTGTTTTATAAAGAGGTATAAGCTACCAATACGGAGTTTAGTATATTTGGGATGAATAAAATATTGTTAGTAATTAATATGTCGGAAAAAAAATGTCAATTAACTAATCCTAAAATGCATTTCGTTACATTGAAAAATAATTTAACACATGTCGCACACAATATGTCATACTATAAAATTAACAAACTATGAAGAAAAATAGTTATACACGTGAACATAGTAAACACATCACATCACAAATATATCTGCGAACCACTTTAATTTATTAAATTGAATTGAAGCCATATAAAGTTAAAACATTGCAGATAATATAAAAGAAAGTGTGTCAACACATTTGAAGTTTTCAGAAGTGCATACAAGTGATAAGTATGTGACATAAATATAATTAATAGATAATAGCTATGTATCCTTCTCTTATCACAATAAATTATAATGCAAGACTTACATTGTTAATGGGTATTATTATATTAACAGTTATTTACATCATTGCTTTTTTAAAATGAAATCATTGTATTTATTTTTTCTATTGAAGTACTTCATGCATACTCTGTATTTATAATTCAAATGTAAAAAATCTTTGACATGGGAACCAATTTACTTGATGTTAATTTAATAGGATGTTAACTGATAAAAATATCTAAGTAGTAGAACAGTTCCTTCACCTGCATCGTTATTACTGATTTGAATTCTATATGATTGCTTAGTAAAAACATAAATTCTAATAAAACAGACATGTGAAACAATGTCAGTTTACTCTTGCCCTGAGGTCACCCGGAACAGAATGCTAATCAAATTCTGCGAAATTATTGAAAAGGGTTTATAGAATGGAAGGAATCACTCAAATTGTACAAATTGATTGATTTGATTGATTGGGACAAAGGTAAATTTTATTACTTTTAAAAAATGTGAGTGATGGTACGTTGAGCCTTTCACATAATTTTCGGCTCCAAAATTAAAATCCTTTTTTACTTCAGGGTACTCACACTTGAGCATTTGACAAGTTATGCTTTTGGTAATTAGTATTAATTTAACCTCGAGATTACGCCATCAAATAAAATCAATCATCTTTTAATATCAGACCTCCAAGATACGCCTAAGACCTGGTGTAAGAGCAGAATGGGTGATAGGCACATTCAATAAACGTATTCAATGAGAAATGAGAATTATATTCTCCAAAAAGCAATCTGTAAGAGCACTGAGTAAAGCAGGTAAATATATTTTTTGGTTTCGGGTAATCTGAAGACACATATTATACTGACAGAAGTTTATAATCTGTGGCTAATGAATTTTTATTATTTACATTCATTAAAAGCACTATTATACTTCGAGCAAACAATTGTTATAAACTCCCTTGCAGTGATTAAATCGAGTGATTAGCATCTACCTGTACAATCAATGGCCTGTCTTCTTCACAAGTTACTAAAGCATCTTTGCGATACTTGGGATCCTTGCAGAAGACATTGCTGTGCAGCATGGGTGTGTAGCACAACTCAGCACCGTGTCTTCGGCAGAGCAGCCTCCAGGCCAACTCGCTTGCGTCTACCATCGGTGCTACCACATACCGAGACTTGGAGAGTGTGGTGCTAAATGAACAAATATGAAATTACTAATCTGATTATATTATCAACTAATATTTTGTAATACATCTTTGCAATTATATATTACATATTGAGGTTTGCAGATCATATTGGCCTAAATACTCCACTATGAAATAGAAATAGAGATTTACCAATATAAACTACAATACTCAGTACTATTTATTCAACGGTTCTTCATTATGCAGACCATAGTTTCTCAATACTTTTAGGCGTGGCCTCATAGTTAAAAAAAAAAAAAAATCTACGACTTTCCTGTTTCCGAAATTTGATTGAAAAAAAAATGTAAAATATGGAATTCAACATCTCATTTTTTTTTAGCTCGCGTTATAGATATTTAATCTAAGCTTTATTCCATCTGTGCCTCCCCTAAAGTGTGGTATGTGTCCCCAAAAAAATATGTTTAGTTTGAGCCTCCCTAGAAAGACCCTGTGACCCCCCAGGATGAAATATGGACCAGGTTGAGAAACGCTGATGTAAATGATGCATTATATCACGTTTTCGTTTATTTTTTTTTTATTTACATCTGTTTTTTATCTCTTCAAATGCTGCCTAACATACATCTTTCAATACATTTCTTAAGTGAAAATAGACTATTTTAAGACCATAGGATTCTAAGACTCAGTGTGTACCTAAATGAAATTTAAAAAAAAACTCAGTGGTGGTGCATGGCGCCAAGAAAATTTGAATATTTCGTCCATTATTAGATTTATGATATATAGGAACAATATAACTAATATATATTAAAAAGAGTAAAATTCTAAAAGTAAATTTATATGCAGTGTTTATAATAAATTATTATATACGGCCATCGATTGTCATTGACATAGAGCTTTTAACGAAAGTTACGTGTTACGCAATATCGTGAGGTTTCTTAATTATTTATGTAAGCTCAGAATAAAATCTCATTACGTTATTAAAGGGCAGGGCCGTAACACATTGAAGATAAGGGGGTAAGCTAGCCAGAAGTATTTTTATATTATCACCGCACCGCGAAAGGTCAACATTAAGAGATTTTTTACGTGCGGCCTTCAAACAAAACTCCATGAAAAACTAAACAAAATTCTAAAGCAAGCACGTAGTTATTTTTTTTCTATAAGTGATTTAAAGCACTAAAAACCATTATTATAATTGAAAAATAAAGCACCCAGTAATCTAAAAAATACATAGGAAATGATGAAGTTAGTTTGATTTACATATTTAAGTATTATAATATAAACCTGAGTATAAATTACACAATATTACTAGTACTGTTCTACTACACTCGTAATTACTCGATTAGTGACGTTAATACCTAGTTCAAAAATATCCTCCTAATCCAAGAATAATGATCAGCATTATTTTTATCACAGTATGAATCCCGTGATAAAAAAATAGCATTAATTAGGAAAGATACGAGGGTAGGAACCCTATTAACTTGAAATTATCTAGTGTAATGCGGGATCCGATTATAAATTGTATCATTACCACAATCGCCTAAATTGAAATGAAACAACCGAAGGACATTAACATAGTAGAATTGGTTTGAACTAAATCACTCATGGGGAAAAAATTGACTGTATTCGGAATTATGGCGTAGGAATTAATCAGGTCACTCATTTTAGTGGCTTAATATTAATTATTTGACGAGATATGGCCAGTGAATATAAAATTTGTATGTAGCAAAAGTATTAAACATAAACTAATGAGGTTATCGTGCGCGCCTCGCACTAAGGGAGCGCACATTTGATGAATTTTTTAAATTCAAAAATGCAAGACTGGATTCTCATCGGGTTGAGCAACTGCTTGATCACCAATTCTCGTGAAAAATAATTTGTCAAGTTGCGCAAATAAAAATACTCTACGTTGTGAAGGGGCATCTTCACATTGTGTAGATCCGTATGCTCCACTTTCAAAGTGTATCTGGTAAAACGTTAACTTTCAAATGCATTTTTTCTCAAAACTATGCAATGATGACTTAGTTAAAATTAGAGATTGTTATCAAGAATTCTCTTTGAATATTTTTGTGTTTTTTTTCTCGGGAAATTGTTGTCGGGAAAAATCTCAAGATTTTTTTTTTTTACTTATTTAATATATTGGAAGTAAAATATCGTTAATTTGATTTGACGACATCATTAAGCATACACCCAACGTCAACACATAATGAAAAAAAACTTTTTATCTTCTCTATGTATGAAGATCTATAACTCAAATATCATATTATTTTTTTCTGTATTGTTTTTCATATGTATTATTTGTAAACCATTTATATAAAAAAAAAAAGTTTTGTCTCATATTAATTCAGTATTTAATTTTAAATGAACGTACTAAATTTTTGAAATACAGAATATTAAATAATAAAAATATTCTAATTTTCGAGATTTGCAAAATTGCTAAAAGAAGAGATTTCTCAATCTCGAGAATTTTAAAAGTCGAGAATTCAAACTAGTTCAAACCAATTCTTCTATGACGACATGTGTGAAATGAAACATAAAACTCAAAAACATGATAAAAACTGTATATACAATATATGTATTTATTTCAAGTTTAATTAATTGTTATTTTTGTTAGAAGGCGGAGAATATTGATTGTATTCACTTCAGTGATAGATGTCGTAACTTTGAATCCCGTAGTGAAATAAGGGTTCAACAACAATTCAAGTAAAATCAACGATGGAGGGTTTCATACCCAATAAGTTAGGCGATTGGCTGACAATCACTACTTGTAAAAAATGACCTTGCAAGATAAGTCTTAAAATTGTTAAGACCCACATACTTCATATTCGGAGCGGACAGATATATTGTGTGTAAAAAAATCCAGGTTCCGAATATTCTCGGTAAAGACTTTTGAATAAATTTCAAGAGTACAAAATAAATATTGTAGAAAGTAGTCAACATCTGTAATCGTATAAATTAATAAAAACTAGCAATATTACGAATCTTGCCGACCTTATTAAATTGCCGCGCGGGTGCTTACAAATCCCAAAGCTATTACTGCCCAAGGCCGGTGCGCCCCTGTTTATGTTGGTCCAGTAATAGAAAAATTTATTACAAGTCAGCAAGGATATAAAATAAAGGCATAAAAAATATGCGAGGAAACTATTTCTATTTTTGGCCGGCAATTAGACTATTATTGAATACAAAACTAGCTTAGTTTAACGGAATGGACAAAAATAAACTGAATCACGCATATTAAGTTCCTACAAAGAAGCTTGAGAAATACAATGTATAGTATATAGCCCAACCTGCGTGTTTACGATTTCCACTGTTTTTTTTTCTTGTTTGACATAAATTAAAAACTTCCATATTGACCTATCATTTAAATCAGTGCTTCCCAAACTTTTTCGTATCCCGGCACCATTTTTGAATTAAGATTTTCCCACGGCGTCGTAAAAATTCGAGCTCCTAAAAATTTATTTCTTTCCAGAAAATCATGGTTTCTCGTTCTTTTTTTTTTAGCTCGTGCACAAAATTTCGGATACCGCGGCACACACTTTGGTTATCCCTCATTTCAATGCTTATAATTCTTACATACGTATATAAACAATCAGTCGCTATGCAAAAAATCCCTATTCGTAATTTAATAATGACCACATAAATAGCAAACTCATAAGCTTTGCATACAAATTGTATCGCATATCATAGGTAAATTCCATATACGATGACTAAGTACTTGCTAGCTCCCCCACTCTTTTAAATGCCACAAGTTTCGCGAAATTAGTTACTCAATATAAAATTGAGTGTGCGTATACCGTGGAGGGTTCTTGAACAGTAGCAGCTTCTTAAGACCTCAATTGGCGTGCACTTAAGTGTGGGTACATAGTGATGTAAGGGAAGCGAAGAAATCTTTTAAGAGTCGAAAGCGTCCCAGAAGCAGCTTTCCAAGACCTCGGCTTACGTGCACTATAGTATACTCGAGTTCTTTTTGCTAGGTTATACGATCGAGTACTACACATTGTCTTTCCACACGGGACTGACAAGTGAGCGCAGTGGAAGGAATAAGTTGTTTTGT
This sequence comes from Rhyacophila evoluta, assembly GCA_022683975.1. Classification (NCBI taxonomy): domain Eukaryota; kingdom Metazoa; phylum Arthropoda; class Insecta; order Trichoptera; family Rhyacophilidae; genus Rhyacophila; species Rhyacophila evoluta. The sequence goes on along the minus strand of JAGVSQ010012095.1, from coordinate 4,304 downwards.
TCATTATCATTATTAAGTCAAAATCAGTGATTTCGTGGTTTTATGAATGCTGAAAACCGTGTTCTACATATCAATCTGTGGTATACTGATAATCTTCAAACTAACCAACTCGGTTTGTGAGAAATATTCAGAACTAACAAACAACTTTGGTGAACTGGTATGTTACTGCTTCCGAGTTGGCTTGCGTATATGGGTGATTTTACCGATTTCAAATTATTTGTAAATTTCGTGTGTTTTGTGTGCGATAGAAAAACCAAATCTGAATAAAATGTCATCAAAATCGGTGTTTCGACCATGAGTCATCTATAATTTTTTTTAAATATTTTTTCTTCCTATTAATAGGACACCACATTCATGGATATTTATTTACTCACTTGCTAAAACTAACAAAGGCATTTCAGTCTCAATCTGAACTCGCTAGAGATATGCAACCAACCCCCATACTAATCAATTAATAACATTGATCAAATATAGCTTGTGGTATTGAGTTAATAGCCAGTAGAATTACTAAATCAAATAAATGCTCTAAGCTAGCTCAGTACAATTAAGAATTTTTAAACCCATTAAAACAATCATATAGGAATTTAACCATAGTAATATGTATGTCTTTTTATCAGCTAGACAAACAACAGTTTGTATGATTCTCCTATCGCGTGGATTGCAATGAGTTATATATTTATAAAATATTACATACTGAAGCATTAATAATGTATCGTGCTACATTTCCTACTTAGACTATTAGCGTACATGTACATTACAAAAAAGCATGTTCAACTTATGGTACAATTTAACACGCATGCGAAATAATTGCACCCACTGGTATAATTTAGCTGTAATTAATTATGGCATTAAAATTTATTTTATGAAATTAAAATAAAGCATGACCATCAGAGGCAAAATAACTCATAGTTAACAGAGCCGAATTATGTATTCTGACGCCCATTTGAAAATGAATCACCACAGTAAAATGTGACTTTTTTAAACAAAAATATTTGAAACGACTAAACATGACAAGCAATTAACTTTTTTTAAATTATAGACCAAATCTACCAATTCAAACTAATGTATTAAAAATAAAAAGTCATATTTTGACCAGTTGAATGTTTAACTCTTGCTACTCGGTGGTGGATAGTGAGTGACTAATTTTGTAATATATTATACCATGTTCGCTCCCGAATTGGAGCATATGGATCTACACAGTGTTACGAGGAGTATATGGATCTTCGCAAGGTGAAGAGGTCTTGACAGATTATTTTTCAGAAGAATTTTTTGTCAGACAATTACTCAACCCAACAGGCATCCAGTCCTGCATTTTCAGATTTTTAAAATCCTACAGATGGGGAATCGAACTTGCATTCTCTGGATCGCTAGGCATGCACACTACCAACTACGCTACCGGGGAGTGACCAATACTATATTTTATTTAAACAAATATACCAATTGTAAAATATTTATACTTTATGCACGTAAAAACTTGTATGATTTCAATAGTGTCATTCCAAATAAAAATTTTGATAAATGTCAACATAAATAATTGTATCGTATTTAATTTAGAACCGGCATGTACGTGCGAGTATCAAATGACGTTGGTATGTGTGTAACGGTAGCGTTCATTACTCATGCGGATAATATTATTACGTGTCAGAGGAAAAGAAGAATATTCAAAGCGGTTAGATCAGTCAGTAAAGGATATCCACCTAGGCATATTGCCTGTTTTGTTTCCGCCATTTATTTTGCATTACTTGCATTTATTTGACATTTAGTACATAATAAAATGAATTTTATAGCCAATGACAATAATTGATTTAACAGATTTTGCAATATTTAAATTTAAGACATACATTCTTAACTCGATACTCAGGAACCAGCACCGTAGCTTTTGGGACAATAAGGCGAGAGTTTACCATGTTTGAAAATCTTTCTTGTCGATGGCTAGCTTTCATATATTTTTGATGCATTATATTTCCATTCAAGTATTGAGTGTGGTATAGATTTGACAAAAATATACGTAACGTAATGTCAATATAGCAATACAAATCGGCACGATGCCCATTATGTAGATGCATATTATACATTCGTACAATATTTTACCAATTATTTCGTTGTAATTTAATACAAAAAATCAATAATTCGTTGTGAAAAATTGCATTTAATTTAATTAATACATAATGACTTTCTTGGTCAATAATATTCACGAGTCGGTTAAAAATAGTTTTTTTTTAATTCATCACAACGTGAAAAGTATAAATTATAATTCATTTATCAATTATAAAATTTCTGGCACACTAGATATCGGCACTTAGCGCCGACATTGTTTGCCCCACTCTAAAGTCGACTCTGACAATGACAAGTAAAATGTTATATTTTTGAAAAAATGTGATAATGTAAGCCTAAAAAATATTGACAGAATTGACAAATTGTGATTAATATCTGCAAATTTATTAAGAGTATATTGTGATTTTGAAAAAGATAATAATAGTCGAAATAGATAAATTATTCAAAATAAAAATATATTTAACTTCACGTATTGCACAATAATTCGAAACACTATTAATCATTCGAACTGTCATGAAGAAAAGCTACAGAATACAAAAGCTTCAATCGTATACGAAAGATATGATATAAAACACTAATAATCTTTGTTTATGTAAATATACATATAAACAAAGTATTCAAAGAAAGATATTTCACAATGAAGAATTTCGAAAAAGCTTTTGATCCGTGCAATTTCCGACTAAGTTTATATTATTTAAATACACATTTCATCGAATGCTAATGGTTGAATTACACGAATTACAATTATTATACAGGTTAATAAATGTGTTGATAGCTATTTCGTCTGATACATCATTATTGAGCATAAACACTAGATGACTAGGCAATGGTGTGGCTACCGAAATAGCCACTAGAACTTACGAAGATGCAAATATATATATTTTACCATATCTACCCTGAAAATAGAACATATAGATCTACAAGACATGTCTTAACAAATTGTTTCTCACGAGAATCATTCAACCCAATAGGCATCCAGTCCTAAATGTTTAGATTTTTAAAATCTAACAGATATTTATAATTATAATTCAACATAGTTATTCAATCAGTTGATAATAAATACCTATCAAATAACTACATACGCTCCAAATAACGAACATATGCATTTTGCAATGTGAAAAATTAACATAGTTTACGAGTGCTCATTGTCGGGCCACAGCTCTATCTACATATTTGAATCCCAGTGCTGTTTTAAAACTCTGTTTATTCAGCTTTGGGATTTCGACCCAAGACCTTCTATGACAAAGCTTGCGTGCTGTATAATAAAGATCTACTAAGTACATTATAATTTTATTACAATCTTCTCCGTTATTTACATCCCCCCATATCATTAACATAATTAGTATAAAATAGAAATAGTCATTAGGTAAGTACGATATATAAGCAAGTATTGTCACAATGGCAAATGCCATCAATTATAATGTCAAAAGGCATGGAAGAATAACCAAAAAGCAACGAATATGCCACAGTATAAAGATATATACTATCTACTTTTGTATGGACCGCTTTCTATTCATTGTATTTTCGTATTCTCGTCTAAGCTTCGCAAAAATATAGGTTTAAAAAAAACAGGCATGACTTTTTACGTGAACTTTGATAAGCGAAACTTTGCGATCGTAGTCTCGTGACATTTCCGGCGAAAAAACCTTTGGCGACATTTCAATTCTCGCGGCATTTGCGCCTAATGGCTTTTCCGGCAGAGAGCGCGCCATTTTGCATTTCCTTCGTCAGGCGCGAAAATAGGACAGCGATGTTGACATCTAGTGAATTATAATTCAGCACTCTACATTACAGCATGTGTGATGATGTCGATTGAATCACGGGGTATTATTGAACCACGCCAATACAACAAACATTATAACGAACGAACATACAGTGTCATTAATTCATATAAAACGTTTAAAAAAAGAATACACTTCCCTAACTATCTATGTTTGTTTTTGCTTTCTCGGTGGAGACCGTCAAAACTGATTTAAATGAAGTTCTTTATTATAATGAAATGGTTGGGAGCGTTTATGTAAATGTTAGAAACAATCTCACAATGATATTGTGGCCCAAAAAAGGTGTACGGATACGTTCCTTATAAAATAATAAAATGTAGAATTGTATTAACATAAATTTATAATAGTTTGTAACTCATTCTACAAATTAAATAATTATTTTATAAATATCTATTTATTTTCGGTTTGTTGTTTTCGGTAACCAGACAATTGCGCACATGACATTTGCTCACATGACATTTGCTCACA